>JPKZ01000903.1:133081-171383 GCA_000803305.1 Toxocara canis
CCCCCCCCCTAATCCCCCTTTCAATTTTTCCTTTCACTTATAGCTAAGTTCTCCATATTTCTCTGCTGGTCGATTTTTGTTGCATCATGGTTCTTCCGAGTGTGTTACGTAACTTTGTCTCGTACTGAAACTCATTTTTAAATCTTGATCGCATTGCAATGTTGAGCGCATTTACGCTGAAATTTTATTAAGTCATCGTACAATGTTTTCATATGGGAAAGCGCTATGACTGTATGCCATAGATGGGCAGTCGATGTTTCATGAGCAACTTATAGTCTATTAGGCTCTCCGATAAACGGCGTTGGGTCAAATAAGCTTACGAAAAGTTCAAGATAGATCATGGGAATTTGAAGTAAGCTCACAACAGCTTCTAGAATATCGAAAGAGTTAGGGTTTCCTTTATTTAAAAAAAAACTTTCTACTTCGGGTCGCCTTCTGAATGTTGAAATTTTTGAAGACGATTAGAGACAGACAGTTCGATAAAGTTTTCAGCTGAACTAATTTTTGAGCGTAAAAATTTCTGCGATGCAATGTTAATTTATTATTATTTAATTTGATTTATTATTTAATTTATGTTAATTCATTTCTAATTTAAGAATTTGTTCAACTGGCTTTATTGCTATGCTGGTTAAGCAAAGAATAAAAAATAAAATAAAATTGAAAAAAAAACGAAATCGTTATTCGGAATTGTTCCCAACGTCGTTAATTTATGGCGCTTAAAGTATAGCAGCAACCGCTTGGTGCGCATTTCTTCTACATGTCGCCTGAGTGGTAGAGAATGCGACGCAATGCGTAGATGGGGGAACGTGCATAGCAAAGTGCAGAAGAATTTTAAAGTAATGCTTGCATGCAGAATGCGATGATTGCAATGCATTTCAAGAGTGCGCACCAGAAAACACTAATTAGGAAAAAAAAAAAAGAGGTTTCTTTCTTTTTCCCTGTTTTTCTGTTTCCCTCTCTCTTGTCCCTCTCTTTCCCTCTCTCTCCCTCACAGTTGTCACTCATATCGTTCGTTAGTTTAGTGTATGATATGTTGCTAGCTTTTAGCTCGATCAGCTACACTTTTTATAGCTCGTTTTTTTTTCGTTTTTTTCATGTGAGCGTTTTTTTGGACACCGCAACCGTATTTACTCTCTCTGTAGATTTTTCTTCGTTCGTCGAAGTTTCGCAATCAGCTTCAATAATGGTTGCGGTTTCTTTTTACTTTTTCCGCTGGAACTTTTGAGTAACTTTCTTCTCGAATAGCATGCCTAACTTTAAAGGTTATTGCCGAAGGCAAACATTCTAGGCGAATGCCTTTCCAAGATTGTTTTTGTTCATATTTATGGATTTTGCGAAAGAAAAGCGTTTCGAATTCTTTAAGAGCCCCGAGAGACCGTTAGCTGGTGAACCGAAAGGATATGTTGAGCATTCGTCTTTTGTTTCTCGATAGCTTCAGGAATGTTCGATTCAATACTTAAAAGAAAAAGAACTCCAAAAACATTTCAACGTCATCAGTGCGCTTACGTTGTTTACAATGTCGTGTAATCGAATTACCGTTAGTTCCGGAAATTAAGCCAAAAATCAAACTGTTTCATCGTGCCTTAGTATTTCTGTTTAAAGTAAAATAGGAAATCAGGCTGATTTAAGCATGCTATATTCCAGTGGGTGTGCGTAGTTGGCTTACAATTTCCACTTTTCATCGCCTCGATCTATGATCGCATTTGCTGCATTGAAAGATCATTTAAAAAAAAAAAACAGAAACGAAATTCTCGGAACGTTCGGCCTAAATTTTTAATTCGTTATATGGACCCGAAAATTTTGATATATCTACATCGGTCTTTTTTCTACCGCTGTCTATGTTAATCTCAATAGTTGCAAGCAAATAAAATTTTGGTGTTAAACGTTTCGATCTGCCCATATCGTACAGTTAGCAACAGTTATCAAGACATTCTATAAGGAGGAGCCTCAAAGGAGGTGGCAAGTGATTTCATAGATCTGTTTTGTTCAATGTACTGTGCAATCGCTGTTTGCATATAGTAGACCAAAAGCAGCATCCTTTGCTGATTTTGCATAAAGTAGACCAAAAGGAGCATCATTTGCCGTTTTTGCATAAAGTAAACCAAAAGGAGCATCCTTTGCTGATTTTGCTGTTTTTGCATATTTTTGCATAAGTAGACCAAAAGGAGCATCCTTTTTGCCATTTTTACATTCTCTTAAAGAACGATCCAAAGCGTTCCTTATTTACTTTCATAGCACTTTTGATCTTTTTGTATTGGTACATTTTTGGCCTTGCATATATGATTATAATCTAAAATGAGCAAAAATATTTTTTATTGAATGTCAAACTGTTATGTTAGAAATGCGCAGAAGAAAATTATTTAGCAAACGTAAATAATTTATTATATGGTTAGATATTGTTATATGTTTGTTTCTCTTAAATTTGTTCACAATTTCATTGTCATTAGTTACCTATGCGAAAGTTTTATTGCAGTTAATTAGTCACTACAAATTATATGAAATCGAGTATTTTTCTTGTTCAGTTTAAATAACTTCACTTTTAACTTTAACAGTATGTCATTATTATCATAAGAATGTGAGCAATTCTAACGCTTTCGATTTCATTCCGTTGATCGTTTCGATAGTTTTATTTGGGGCAAAAAAATGTTTGACTTGTTTTCTGAACATCCTATTAGCTTTCAAGAAATTAGTGAAATTTTTGTTTTTGCATTATATCGTCTCCTCGTATTTTTATCAGTAAAGTGGTTTTTATTAATTTTTTCTTTTTTTCTGAGACAGAGTTTTCTCAAAATTTTTATGCAGTATTGACTTTAATAATCGCTTCTCTAATGTATAGGTTTTATAGTCGTTTTTTTTCCTCTCTGCTTTGTATGGATCCTAGCACTTCGTTTTTTCTGTTTGTCATTAGTGAATCGTTGGCAATACATATCGCACACTTTCGCTAAAGTTCATGCATTTGTATTATTCGTATGCGTTACAAATTTGATAAGCGTTTATTATAATTTTGCTATTTGGATGTTAACGAGACAAGACGATGGATTTGTGGATGCAGTGACACCTGCATTAGGTTCGTTTCGTTGTCTTCACTAGCTCATTTAGACTTGATCTTTTCGAACTGCTTTTATCACAAATGCGACAACAATTACGTGAAGATATTCGAAGTAGATGATTGACTGCTTTTTTTTTAAATTTTTAAATTTTTGGTCAATGAACTTTTTCATTGTGACCCTACGAAGTGCTCTCTTTTTTGCATAATTTGCACTCATGCTTATTTTCTGCTTCTTTTTTGCTGTAGGCTAGTTGCAGCACGAATACTTCCTTTCTTGCTATGGGGTTTAGAACAGTTTCAGGATTGCAAAGAGAGATATGAGATTTCCAGTCTGACGAGCATTTATCATTGCACTTTTTTTTTAACTTCTCGGATCGAAAGTTTACTCTTTTGTGACGCACGCATTCTTCTCTATGTTAGCGAACCTCTTAGTACTTTGGATAATGTATACAAGGATCATTCTTTGAGTATTTGCTGAGCTGTTATAGTCTAATTGGAGCTTAAAGAAAGTAACGCAACCGGTGTTAATATGATCTATCATAATTTTTGTGAAATTGATCTCGAGACGGTTACACATTTAATTGATGTTTGCATGTACCGTATTTCTTCCAGCAAAGCCCAAGGGCTATGAGCTTCACGGATTCCTTGACGGAAAAAGGTCATTGAAGAGGGGGAGGTATAGGAGATGTAGCTATGTCTGAATGGAGTTTTTAATATGAAGTTTATAATATGTCATAAAATTTTTTTGAGGGAGGGGAAGGATGAAATACTAAATTCGAAAGAGGAAGAGGGATGTGTTAATACGAGTGTTAAGATGTTCATTCATTTTCCTTTCTACATTGTGAAATCATCGATGGTCACTTTTCAATGACTTAACCAATCATTGTGGAGAAAAAACTTTGTTCCCGAGAGAATCGATCGGTTGTTGTTGAAATTTTTATCATGAATTTTAAGAGAAAATTAACAGCACTATCAACACACTCGTTAACATATTAAATTCCGGCACTATTTTAGCAATCGGTTTTTATAAGCCGTAAAAGTAGCTGCATATGGAGAATTTGTATTTCGTATAGTTGGTTGTTGTCTATTGTAGTGGAGCGAGTTGTTGTTACTCTTATCTTAGGAAATAGTCGACTGAAGAATGCTTTTATTGCTTTTTTGAATGAGTGATTGAATATTATTTATCCTTTTACGGTACTTTCCGTACAGATGAAACATGCATTTTCCTTTCTACATTGTGAAATCATCGATGGTCACTTTTCAATGACTTAACCAATCATTGTGGAGAAAAAACTTTGTTCCCGAGAGAATCGATCGGTTGTTGTTGAAATTTTTATCATGGATTTTAAGAGAAAATTAACAGCACTATCAACACGCTCGTTAACATATCAAATTCCGGCACTATTTTAGCAATCGGTTTTTATAAGCCGTAAAAGTAGCTGCATATGGAGAATTTGTATTTCGTATAGTTGGTTGTTGTCTATTGTAGTGGAGCGAGTTGTTGTTACTCTTATCTTAGGAAATAGTCGACTGAAGAATGCTTTTATTGCTTTTTTGAATGAGTGATTGAATATTATTTATCCTTTTACGGTACTTTCCGTACAGATGAAACATGTGGATGTTGACATAAAACTTGTGAACTTACCTTACTATCAAAGTAGTGGGGAGTGGGGGAAGGGGAGAAAGGAGGGGTGAAAAGGAAAGATACAGAAAAGCGAGGAAAAGCTTATAAAATGATGAAAATGTGAGTGAAGATAATTAATTATATGCAAGGAAAATAAGAAAACTAGCTAAAGAGGAAAATTATGGCTAAGTGTATGTTGGATATTCTCTTGGTTAACAGAATATACTTTCAGAGGCATTGCTGTCTGATCTGCAGCATACAACCGAGGTGATTAAGCGTGCCAAACAAAGTGGTCGTTATTCAGAGACACACGATATTGATCCCATTTACCAAGAGCAAACCATTCGGTGCTGTGCTTCATTTCTTTTCTTCGATACAGTCTTTATGAAAGTGAATTAGTCCTTTTAACTTGACCCGTTTCTTGCTTCAATTTGCTTTATCGGAAGTGTCGGCATATATAGGCTTGCATCTTCAGTGCTTCAATGATAAAGCTGAACAACACACGTGAGAATTTGGACGGTTGCGGTAGTTATCCCGTAGAAACTTGTTAACGATAGTCAAAATTAGGGTTTATTGCTCTTGTTACTGTAGAAGTCTGTTTATTTTTATGTTCTCGTGAACAATGGGGGGGGGGGGGAGAAAGAGAGCCTAGATACAGCTGTGTCTGGTAAGGGGAGGAAGCAAAAGGAAAATCTGCGTTAAGTGGTTCATTAAGAAAAAGAGGGGATAAATGTGAGACGGAAGTGGAATTTGTAGCCGGCTTATGAAAACGATTATTTCGTTAAGTGGAAACAAATTTATTGGGAAGGCTGTTTTGAGAACGGGGCTGCTCGCAATATAGTGGGCTTGTCTTGAATTGGCTGCGTATTTTCGTTGATCAGTGTACGGCGGTTGTCTTTCCCTACCACCTTTCTCATCTGTTTTGAGCGTGAACATAGATTCACAGAAATGCTTGTTTCCTTGGCGGGACATCCACCATTAGGATGATGCTACGATTAAGACTGCAAACGGAATGCCTCAAGATCCATAACAATTTGTTGCAACGAAATCCGGAAACGCTATTCTGTTAGGAGTATGGAGCTCTTTGCAAAATTGGTCTCGCTCTTAAGTATATAGATAAGGTAATATTATTTTATTATTTGAAGGTTTCGCGTCTTTATGATTATTTTTTATCCTATGGAAGAGTGTTGATATAGTAGAATTATAACTAAAATGAAAATCAGCCGTAGACGATCAAATGGTGATTTTTTGAAAGAAATCATAACTCCAATGTGTTTACTGAAAAAGTTCTCTGCTTATTTGGAGTTATTAATTTCGATTCATTGGTAATCTAATAATCCCTCGAATTTAGGACAAACTCTCAGCATGGTTTGGACAATTTGGAACAAATGTTGGACGACTATTCGGAGAAGCGAACGAATTCTGGGGGTAATTAAATACTCCGTCCACTATTATTGTTATATTATTTTGAAAAATTGATTTCATTTTTCCTCCTTATGAGGCAATTTTTAAAATAATATATATTCTATGAACTCATTTCGATGTATCAGAGATATTCTGAGCCGTCGATGTTTCAATGATTCTTGCTTGAGAGCTGTGTTGTACTCGTTACAATTAGTTTGAAATCAACGATATAATCTAATAGCTATTGTAGTGGCGATATTGAGCAATGCTCAGATTGAATCATGCAGAGTTGTATTGTGAAGGAGGGAATTATAAGAGAGCTAACAAGGCGCATAGCAGACACGTAGGAGAGGAGGCGAATGAATTGTTTTAATGAAGCAGAAATAGAGAAATGCAGTTCAAGGATCGTTTCGGGTTGAAATTTTGCAACAAACATAGAAAGCTTTTGTGGTGTTAGCGTGAAAGCAGCTACACGGTTCACCTGTAGGTGTCAGTTTAACGGTCAGATGAGTTTTATTCGTATATTTTTGAAAGCACTATTTTAAAATATATCTATCTATGAGATCTGTCAAACGAAAATTAGTGGCACCACTATACAGTCGCGGATTCACACCATTCTGCATAATTTCATAACCGAGTATTGATTGTTCGCAGTGAATATTTCATTTAATTCAGTTCCACGTATTCGGTTTCACAAGGTGATTTAACGCCTTGGGTTATTGCTTGTTTAGCAATAATTTCTTTCCAATACGTATTTTAAATATTTTACGTGATTGTCTGAACGAATTTTTTAGCAAGTCAACGCGAGCGACCAACAGTGCACAGTTTGTTCAACGAACTCGATCATGACGGGTTATTTCTCAGTTTTTTTTTTTAATGCTTTCATTTATTATTGCTATTCAGTATACGTTATTTTCATTTTATATCATTTGCTTTTATGTTAGCTGTGCTCAGTTATGAGGGCGGAGGGAGAGTCTAATGATTGTTTTTTAAAGGCAGTCGTCGACGTGCAGTTTTTGCATAATTTTACTGAATTTCCTTAAGGTCGGAGAATGTTATTATAAATACTAAAGTATAACGTTTTTAGAAGATAACATAAAGGCCGTATTGGGTTTAAATAAGTGGAGAGTAATAAAATATCTTTGATGTTGAACTCAGAATGGTTGGGATGTTGATATTATTTTATAGAGGATCTTTCTGTTGTTTACGGAAATCCAACTGAACTATTTTTGCCTAAAGTTTGCGTTACTTATAGACCGAGCCATTTGAATAGTAATGGTGGGAGAAAGGAAAAGAAAGCTGGGAAGATTCGGTTCGATGAGTTCTTTTTAAAGAATGTTTATTTTTGCATTTCTCTGTTGATCTTTCTTCAATACTTGGCCGTTCAGTTCCATTTCTTAGTTTTTGTTAAAAGCTCTTATTACTGTGCCGACTTCGTTTCATCTCACATTCGAAGACAAACTCTGTAACAATTTAAGACTGCGGAATAGCGGACGAGTAGAGACGCTGTGGTTGTGGATAAGATGAAGTTTGAATGTTTGAGTAGTGAGTGAGCATTGTTATTTGCGTAACGTGCAGCTGACAGCTTATTCAAGTACGACTTGTTTAGCTAGAGCTAGGCGCGCCTGGTGAGGAGGAGACATAACGCATTGAATAGCTGACTTCTTCATTGCTCTTACCAACTGTCTTGGTTTGCTACGAACGCTGTATATCCTAGCTAGTGTCTCTCATCTTTGCTGCCACCTGTGAAGTTTGAGCGGGAACTACTAAAAACTCCTCGAACGCATTTGTGCATCAACCAATTCCGAGTCATTTTTGACTCTTGGAATTCACTCGACTGGCCTGTTAACATCTTCAGTAGTCCTAGTTTGAGCTGGTAACTGTTTCGAATCGGTGAAATTTACACCAAGTTCGAGTGAATTGGTTAATCGGCAATAACGCTGCGAAATAGAAGTATCTTTTTGGTGAGAAGAGGATATAATGTATGAATCACAGCAACGATTCGATGATTACAGCTCACGAAGAAATATGCCAGATCGGTCGTACGCTAACGGTTCCGCACACGATCTCGTAAGTATTGCCTCTTCTTTCCTTCAAAATTTTGATGGAGACTTACATTGAAATTTTGCCTTGTCTCCTCACTTCCTCCCACAGACGTTCCTGTCTCTTCAAGGTAAGAGAGATACTGCTTGGAGTAGATTGCTTAGCGGAATAAGGTATGTTCTGGTGTTTTAAATGGCGTTGTTCTGACTCTATATACCTAGGTGGAAAATTAGAGCAGTTCATTGTCTCTATATAGGAACTTTGAAAACTTCATGTGTCATATTTATAAGACCCGTGTGGACGAAAAAACTCTCCAATGTCACAAGTGTAATTAGTGCTCAGTCATGATGAGTGTCTGAAATGATCCAGTTTTGTAAATTGGTGTTGAAAAAGTGAAAAATTATTACTGCTTTTACTAATATTAGTTGTGTTCTTATTATTATTGTTACTGTTATTGTTATTATTATAAGTTTCTGTTGCTAGCGCTACTTCTTTTGTTGGTGCACTACTGAACGGGATAAAATTACGAGGTGCCTAGTTTCCAATCATAAGGGATATCGGTTTTTCATTATTTTTTAAAGAAGGGACCACGGATATGCCTATAAAGCGCTTTATAATGCAGTTTTTGTTGTTTTTGCTCAAGCGGACCAGCTTTTTGGTGGGCGAGCAAAGAGGGAGAAGAGTTTGGAATGAGTCGCAATGGCTGTTGTTCGTTGATATGCATAGATTTCGCTGTCCATCAGATCGCGTAAATCGATTGTTTCAATTAGGTCGGTGTGCTAATTCACGTGTGAATTGTATGTCATATTTGATGTGCTTTGTTTTAGCGGAAATCGCCTTATCGAGATCCATCGCAGTTAGACTCGATGTTGGGCACTCTTCAGAGCGATATGTCAAAACATGGAATTAGCACAATTCCAAAAGGTGATTGTGCATCATGTGGCAAACCCATCGTTGGACAGGTACGCGTTATTATTAGCTTATCTGTCACATCAAGGTGTGTTAAAGAGAGATTCTTTGTTTTTTTTCATTCTTCCTGAAATATTTTAAATAACTTTAACCATTGAAATCTTGTTTCCACCTTAATTCCTTGAACTGTTTTTTTTATTGTTTTTACAAATACGATTCTGTCCCTGAACCTTTTAATTTTTCCCTATGTATTAATCGTTTGGAAAACTCGAGCATAGCAGAAATATGAGAGGATATGTTGAAATATATGCGGTATGCGAATTTGCTTACTGTTTAAGGAACAGTTCTGGAAAAATCGGCATTGCTAGTTCTTGTTCACCCATTAACAGCGCTAATAAGTTTTTGATGTCTCCCCTGATGAACTTATCCAGTCGCATATCGATGCCATAGATTAAGGGTTCTCGTTCGGAAAACTAGAAAATTCTGTGAACCGCAAAAGAGAAGGGAAAGAAATCTGAGGCGCAAAAGAAAATGGGGTGACAGTCGATACAGCTAAAAACTGAGGTCGTCATCAAGTCCACAAATTTATAGGTGATGAGCTGATCTATGGGAATTTTCAAAATTTTTTTCTCCAAACGATAATATCGCTTGACAACTAGAAATCAGAACTTACAGTTCAGTTGATAGAATATGAAGATATCAGATGGTGATGGTGTTAACCAGATGGTTAGTTTTGGTGCTGATGTTCCAAGTTGTTCGTATAAACCGAGCTTAACGCACCTTATAGTCAGAAAGAGCTTAGCGATTTTCATTTGATGGCTTGTTGCTTCCTTTTCCAAGACTCTGTCCCACGATTTATTGGGCTAATGCGAATCCTTTCTTAATATTTGAACTTGGGATTTTTCCAGTTCAAAAAAATGCTCCAGAAAATTTGTTTCAACTTGCAGGTTGTGATAGCCCTGGGTAAAATGTGGCATCCGGAACATTATGTGTGCTGCCAGTGTGGCGAGGAGTTGGGCCACCGAAATTTCTTCGAACGAGGTGGCAAGGCTTATTGCGAAAATGATTATCATGATATTTTCTCGCCAAGATGTGCGTACTGTAATGGACCCATCAAAGATGTTAGTATTTTTTAAAAATTGCAGCATTGCATTTACTGCAATAGAATTGCAACAATGAGCCCATCTGGAAAAAAAAGAAATATTCTTGAGAAACGTACATATCCGCGATTTTGTGAAGTTTATCACCGCAGATTATCTAATGAAAATGGTGGCTGACGGCTTGCTTATGATGGTATGTTTCTTTTTTAATGGAATATACAAAAATCAAAACTCGTCTTGTTTCAGGGTAGTAAAGCGAATTGTATGCATGCATGATTGTTATTGAGGAGATAAGAGACGAAACATGAACGGATCAGAACAAATCAGCTGAGGGACAAACTGAAATTTTCGTTTAAAAATCTGAAACTACCTTTGATTTGTTTTTTTTCTCTTCTTCTTTCTATTTTTCATGGCTATCCTTTTATTCTGTTTCGAGTGAGGTGTGACCTCAGCTCGAATTCGGGTTTTCGGCTTGTGGCTAAGACCGCTTTGGGAAGAGAGTGATACGATCACATTTGATAAGCATTTTGACAGCGGTGCGAAAATTCCATATTATCTGCTTTTGTACATCATTTTCAGTATGTATTTCTTTTGCGGGGTGCGTCCACTCAGGTTCTGCTGTTCTGTCCGAAGCAGTCGTTTTGAGCACGCCGTAGCGTGGTCATTCGTCATTAGACTAATTTTGAATTTGATCTTCCTCCTCAGCAATTTGAGTTCGGATGTCAGTTTGGGCGGAAACGCGCTTTAAAAATCCCATTTATTTTCAGCGTTGCGTGACCGCTCTTGGAAAAACATTCCATGCGGAGCATTTCGTTTGTGCAGAATGCGGCAGAGAGTTTGGCGATGAGGGATTCCACGAAAAGGTTAATCTCACTTGGAAACTTTGCCAAGAATTTGTATGAATTTTTTTCTCCTAAATTTGCATAAAATTCTAATGGAGTTGATTGTCTATGTGCATTTTAAATAATTTAATGGAGATGAAAGCGTTTAATGTGCAAAACGAGGCATGTGAAAATATATGTAAAGGTTTTCATGAAAATCTGGCGATGTCGTGTTTGTGCATATGCACGAATTATGGTGTATCAATCCGTATGGTAGTTTTGAGTCGGGAATCGTCAAAGCTTGTAATGCAAAAAAAACTGTAGTCACTCGAGTTAATGAACTTGAAAATAAACAGATCTCGGGACGCGTGATTTTCTAAGTGACCCGTACGCGAAATTGTTTTCACCGAAGTTGCTGACTAAAACGAATCCCAGAATACGTAATTCACGTGCATTCAGTTTTCACGAGAGGAATGACGGGGCTATTATTGTAAGTGAAAAAGAGCTGATATTCAAGAGAACGCCAAATGCTCATCAATTTCGAGTTCTTCCTTCGCTATGAAGTTAATCGAAAATGAACTCGTTTTTTTTCATGAGGCTTTCGGTTTTGTTGATTTCTACTTTATTTGAATATAAATATTGTATGATTGATCGTTTTTAGGACGGTCGCGCATATTGTAAATCGGATTTTTTCCGAATGTTCGCGCCAAGATGCAACGGTTGTAACAATCCGATTAAGATGAACTTCATTACGGCGTTGGGCACCCACTGGCATCCTGAGTGCTTCGTCTGTCAGGTAATGTTATGCACTGGTTTGTTCACCTCCATATAGAAAGAAGCTCATGGGATTGTCTTCGTATCATGGTGCTTGCTGTGTTAGAATTCCGACCACCATTCATCTTTTTTGGCTCATGAATACAGTAATTCCTTGCAGGAAATATATGGAGGGAGAAGGGCCTTGTCCTCTTCTTGGCAATAGTTTTTTCTTTCCGTTTCTTTTTTTTTCACCTCGCCTTGTCCTTGATACACTTGCGTAATCAGAGGCCGCCTCTTTCACTGCTATATATATATATATATATATATATATATATATGGTTGCGAGAATATGTGCGAATGGTTGTGAGGATATGATATGTAAACATACAATGCTTCAAAAAAGTGCTACCACTGAACAAAGACGAGAAATGCTGTTCCTTTTCAGTGGTATTTATGGCGAATTATTAAATTTTGCTGAAACCAGTGTCCCACTTGTCCTAGTCGCTTAGATCAACGTGATTGTCTTTTTTCATTGTGCTTATTTGCTAATAATTTGAGTTAATTCGCTTAACAATTTATCGCGTCCCATTTTTGGTTCATATTCTCACGTTACAGTTAAATACTCGTTTTATAACTTTTTTCTTTTTTAATTTGAATTTTCGTTGTTTTTTCACACTTCAAATTACCGTAACTTGTTGATCAGAGAGAAGATATATGCATATGTATATATAATAATTCGCTTAACATTATATATTTATATACATATAATGTTTTTTTCTATTAACACTGGTTCTGATTTCTTACAGTGCCGTGATTAGGAAAGGTATGGGCGTACGTATGTCGTGAAAAAAAATGCAAAATGAGCAATATGAAGCAGTTAAACATGTAGTGATATAGGGGTCATATTCTTTTCAATGACATCTGTTTTCGGGGTGTACGATCGATCGAAACTCTCACGTGGGGTCAGTTGCTGTCGATGCTCATAACGATCCAGAGAAAGCATATCACTGGCATAGAAATGCATATATTGATTGATTTTGGGTTGGGCTCTGGGTCGGTGATTTTGATCTGTGGATAAGAGACGAGCAGCGACACGAAGCTTATGAGGTGTGAAAGCTTAGAGAATCCCATAAAAATATGTGCGATGAAGCTAAAAAATTGCAGAGAAAACTCCATAAACGAAATGTTGTATTACTTTTTTCTTTTCAGAGGAAATAAGCGTAACGGATTTTTGGCGTTATATAATTCGTCAAATTATGACCTAACTTTGAATCTATGTTTTCACTTCACCTCTTTAAGTCTTCTTTTTTTCCGTAAAGTTCTTTATTTTTAATTGTTAAGTTTTTGACAAAGGGCAAATCTTGCCACGTATCCAAAAAAAATGCTTTAAAAACCTATTTCCTGTTTAGGCAGATCCCTTGTTTTGATGATTTGCTCAGTTTGAATTAGGTTAATAGACTATGTCACTGTTTTTTCTTCTTTTAATTACTCAAGATTGGGAGTTATATGCGAAAAAAAAAAGTGAACTACAGGTGAATAAATATACGAAGTATGTGTATATGTGTGTATGTGAGTGTGTTTGTGATATAAATATGTTGAGGCATGCGCATTAGTGCATGGAGTGCTGTTTTTTTGTAGGAGTGTCATTTACCGTTCGAGAGTGGATCGTTCTATGAACATTGTGGTATGCCCCTTTGCGAGACGCACTATCATGAGAAGCGTGGTAGTTTGTGCGCTTCATGCCATAAACCGATCAGTGGACGTTGTGTTTCTGCGATGGGACGCAAATTTCATCCTGAGCATTTCTGTTGCTCGTATTGCCGTAAGCAGCTTAACAAGGGCACTTTCAAAGAAGTCGACCGCAAACCGTTTTGTCATAAATGCTATCAGACAACGCATGCATAAACGCATTACTTTTTGCTACTCGAATATGAGCCACTGAAAGGAAACTTTTCCGTTGTGGATTCTTTTTATGGTCAAGAAATGTGTCGTTCCAGGGAACAGATAGGTCGCATTAGTAGTAGTGCTGGTGGTGGGGGGAGAGGAGCGGAGAGGGTAGGGCTACTTTATTTTGAAGTTCGGTGACCGTGAATGGTCAAGCGATGGTGAAAAGTGGATAAATTTGTGCAGCAAATGGTGTCCGCAGAAGTAGATAAAACAATTCTTTGTTCGTAATTGAAAAGAATATTGGCGAATAATTTTTGAGTGAAATTGACTGTTGTTTTGATGCGGTAGTTTTCTTTACCTTTCGTTGGGTAGTCAGCCAAAAAAAAGAAAAAATTGCAAAGAAAACTCCAATTTTATTATGTGTTTTGTGCGGCGTTGTTTTGAGCTGTTCGTGTATGTGTGTTTTATTTTAGTCGAAATCTTCCGCTTCCTTCCCGTTTCTTCGAGTTTTCATAAGTTCAATTTCCTTCAGGAAAAAAATTCATGGTCGATTAAAATTTTGAGGTTTTTTTTTTTCGGGAATTCGATTGAAATTTACTGGGAGAAATCATAATTTTTTGTATTCTTTGGAAGTAAACGGAAGTTTCACATTATATGTTTACCGTATAATATTGTCGTTCTCCTACTGGGAGAAGCTTCGGATGTTTGTGCTCAGAAATTGTTGTTTAATTTAAAAATAACAAGTATTTGAATTGCAATAAATAACATATTTTATGCAATAGTTTGCTATACAGTAGATAGCGAGAGTGTAATGAACACCGTGTCGCATAGATGAGATGATCGTCGTTGTTAATTTTTAAGGTTTAAGAAATTGAAAATGACATTGCTTTTCCGCCAAATCGCGTACACTTCGAAATTTGCATTTGTTGAGTCGCTGCGTAATTTTTCTGAAGAAAAAAGTTTTCGTAACGCCAGAATATTGCGAAAAGTGGAATAACTTATCTCGAAATATTTCTCTCTGACGGGTGTTCACCGTTCGTTTGTCATACTTGTGTGTTTAATGCTTTGTGCAGTGTTCTTTGTTTCCATGCGTTAATGATAATGACTGAATAACCGCCGAATCCTGAGACTTACTCGACTCCCTTTGTTGAATTTTTTTCTTAACTAGTGATCTTTGACTGCATTTTTCGACTTTGATTTCACTAGTTATTTTTGAGTTTACAGACGGAATAGATCAAAAGCTCGGAATCGGAATATTTTTGGTTGAGGCTGTTGCGGTTTTTTGCGTTGAACACTGAAATGGATAGTTGGAATCGTAGCCTAACTTAAGATTCTTAATTGATAACACAGGTAACTAAATCAACTCAATTTTTGTTTCATACTGCAGCCAAAAATACTCCGTGTAGCAGAACGTTCTACCGAATGTGTTGTTGGTTTTAACGAGATTTTCTGTTATTTAATTTTTTTTTTCACTTTGCTTTATTCATGTTCACTTCCGTTTATCATTTAAATGTTTTCCACTCTATTTCACTTTTTATTTCTTTGTTTTCGTTGCAAATATCAGTTTGTATCGCTTCGAATTGTCATCTCTAACATATTCGTTATTTGTCTTATTTTCACTTGTTTACACATTTAGTTTTGATTTGTTTAATCGTCGGGGGAGTTCCATTTCAAGAGGAATAGATATCGATAAGTTTTGTTGCACTAGCCGTTTCTCTGTTGCGAAATTTTTTGTAAATTCTACTTGAGCCGGGAATCGTATGTATCGCCGGGCAACTATTAGGCTTGTCGATGAATATTACCCGTTATGCGATTTCGTCATATTACTTTCCCAATTTTTGATCACTGTTGTGGAAATTCGAATCGGCGAACATTTTTCCAGATTTTCTTAATTCAGCGCATATTTCTTCTATTGAATTGTTTGTTATATTATTGGATTGAACGACAGATAGGCTTTGTTGATGTTCCCCCTTAATGTACACAAGAACGTGAAGAGTGAACGAAACTTATTCGTGTTTTTTATTTCACAATAGCAGGATTTTTTTAGAAGGGGGTGATTGGAAGGAATTGAGATCATCGATATTTTACTTCACTCACAATTAATAAGTGTCTGCCTACTTTTAGCTTAAATATTTCGTCGTTTTATATTCGATATGCACATAGGCAACATAGAAGCGCTTGCTAGAAGGCGACAATCGTGATAATGGTGGATATGTGTGAATCGTAACAAATTTTGCATATATAATTTGCATAACAAATTTGCATATCCAACGGCATAGGCGTTTCTATTTGCGTTTTAATAAGTGTCTTTCGAGTGCCGATCAAGTTTGTCGTACAGGCATTTCCTATTTCAGAACGAATTGAATAAGGTGCAATACAGTGTTTTCAGTAAGCTGAATATGCTAAATTAGATTAGTTATTTGTACTGCACGAAGTGTTTGTTCATGTGTAGGTTGCGGAATTTTCGAACTGAGTGCAATCTTCTTCGAACATAATTACGAACTAGGTTTTTTTTTTGGTAGTGTATTCCATAGAAGTCTGTGCGTTTATTTTATATTTATTTTTTGCTTATGCCACAAATATTCAGGTTGCTGTGCCACTTCGTCGAATATATGGAGAATCCATATTGCAATAAAGAAATGCTCCTTTGTTTTTCTGTCCAAGTTATTTGCTGCTTTCTCAAAAAATTTTCATGAGGGTCTTTTTAAAGGACGATTATAGAAAGCGTTTTTTTATGGAATCATAAAGAATGAAAAGAATGGATCATTACTCATTACTCACATAAGAATCGTCCAGAAGGACCTAGCAGAGTTGTCCACGCAAGGACGAAGCGAAGACCGAGTGGCGAAAGTACTGATACCATTTCCTGGCTCATTAAATATCGAAGAAACGAAATGGAGAGAGTAATGTCGAAATTGGCGGGTTCAGTTGTAAAGCTATCCGTGAACTTTCATTATGCGATGAGATTTAACAAACTTTTTTGTTACGTGAGAGTATTCCGGCCAATTGTTGATATTTTGCTGTAGCGATCATTATGAAATTTGCACAAAGAAAAAAAAACACTGATCATTTTCAAGTGTGTTATTGTTGACCTTTTTTTGTTTAGAGATAATGTTAACATGAACTTAGAATTTTTTTTCGTTCGGCGTAATATATGGGTGCCAGAAAAGTGAGCATAGTGTCTTAAGGGATTCGTTTAATGTCGGCAGGAGGTTGGTTGTACGATTAATCTGGAGCGATTTTGAGTAGTTCGAATGGAATTCAATTCAATCCAATACATCTCGATCTCTTCATGCTTTTTCATTCTGAACCTCCATAGTTTGTATGAGGTACACCTGCAGAGCGCGTTTCGTGCGGGTGGGTGGTCGAGCGGGTGCAGTATAAGTGGTACAGACACACGTATTAAAATGGACGAAAGCCATTAATGCTGCATGCAAAGCCATTAATGCTGCATATCTGCATGCATCATTTATTGTGGCGGACGGAGGGATAAGGAAAATTTGAATAAATCTAATTCGCTCAAAAAGAAAACGTTTAATTCGAAACCGATATTCCCGTGTTGCGAATACGGCGTTCTTTTTGCAATTTGTTCCTATTCTGTGCTCCATTTTTCAGCTATTGTCTCTTATGAGTCCTACCTGCAATACGGGAAATTTTGACTTCAATTATAACTAGTTATTTTTAAAAAATACTAATATTCAATTATTATTAGTTATTTTAAAAAATACTAATATCGGTTGAGAGCCCTAAGCCATGAATATATAATGGCCAACAAAAAGAAAACGTATCATATGATGCGCAACCAAGATGGATCCAATCTTCAAAGGTTTAGTGAGAGTGCGTTAACCTCTTTATAACTCAAATCCTACAAAAACAATCACTTGTTAAAACTGTGCCCTTTCACAATCGTCATATCAAACAATAGTGTCTGCTCAATCGAAATAATGATGATCGTTCTGTTTTAAGAGTGACGAATACTTCTCGAGGCGTTGTCCAATGCACGTAACATATTTCGATGAAGACGACTACTACTAGGAAGATCGAATGTCGTACTGCCGATCTGATACCTTCTTCACAAAGTGACCTGATTGATGAATTGATGTGCTGTTTTGTTGGTAAAAATTGACCAACGCTTTTTTTGCTTATTATCACTTCCAACATTTTGCTGTTGATGTGTATTGTAATTTTCGAAAAAAAAAACGGAGAACACTGGGGCGCAATATATCAAAAATTAATCGTTAAAAAAGATTCGCTCTCGAAGATAGTTGAGCAGGTTTTCTAAGGTAATTCGAGAGGATGATCTACTGATGATGTGGTAAAGGTCGGTAGAACCACATAATTATAAAAATGTCATGAGCAATACAGAAATCAATGTGCATGCATGCCTAATTCGCCGCTAATTTTTGCTTACAAATGAAACGTCAGAAGCGAGCGGACAGAGTGAAAATTCCTTGAATGAAAAGCGAACATGTGGAGCATCGATTCAAATGAGAATTGTTTGAAATGTTTTTTACAAAAAAAAGGAATTTACTGTATTTTTTCAGAAAAAGTGAAACATGTTTACGGCCAAAAAAAGAAAGAAAGAAACGAATTGCATGAATTGTAAGAGTGCATATGTAAACATCGGCAACCACATATTGCTCAAGAGCAGTAACATAATGCTGAGTAAACAAATGACTAACATTAATGATAGTAACTAACAAATAATGAAGTTTATACAAAACTTGCGTAGACCGGATGCGCAAAAACGTTGAAGGAGCATATGAGAGAACAATAGATGAGATATGGATATGTGACAGTGTTTAAGGTTGAACCGAAAGTGATTATGGACGAGTTCGATGCAAATCTTTGTGTTCGAAAGTTGATCGTGTCAATGATAAACGCGTTTCTTGGTGATTTTCATTCGGTATTCGCAGTCGGCTCAACAGCTGCGTTTGGCGGCTAAACTTTTAACCTCTTTGTTCCAGTTTCCTCCACATATAAAATTCACAAAGCCGATCCGGAAACGAGAACCATTCCATTCAGCCGATCTTAAATTCGCTATAATTGCTGTGAAATTCTTATAAGGTTAGGGTTTAGGTTTAGGTTAGCGTCTTAGCTAATATTCTGTAAACTCTGACAGGCCATCTCACCCTTCTGAGGGGTGCCTAACTCAAAAGTTTCCTTCCCTTCTTGGTGTTTAACGCTAACAAAGCAAGGATTACCACTTGCAGCAGGCTGTTGTAGTTCATTTTCGAAAACTGCATTTTAAATTCGACAGGACTGCTATTTTGTTCGTCAGTTTTGACAGCCAAGAGAAAAAAGTGGCTGTGAACGTTGTCAAGTGGTGTCGAAGATGTGGCATCCTTTCGTTGAAGTGTTATTGCTTCGTGTTAAGAATATTGTTATACGACACAATCAAAACGTTCGGTGAATTTTATCTATTTTGTTCGACTATTTTACTTAAGCCATAGGCACATTTTGTTAACTGCTTGAAAAATGTTTTAGCGAGAAGAATTCTAAGAAAACAATTGCTGACTCTTATTCTTTCTTGCCAAGACGATTATACATTTGGTGCACGTGGAAACTTGCATGTTTCTGATGGAGACCAAAGCAGAAATAATTTTTAATTTCGCAAATAAAGCGAGGGGGGCGGGGGGTGGTAGAAAGTAATAGGCGATTAACGTTTCCACGTTTCAATTCTCCAAATTGAACATTCACCAAATGCGAGCAAAACTATCGCACCGATAATTTTTCACAACCGGTCGGTTTTTCATCGATGGTTTTCAAAATTTTTTTGATGATATGCACATTGGCACATGAAATAGAAGAATACTGTCGGTCCAATTCCTCCCGATCATATAGATCCACGAAACTTATGAACACACCGAAAATCACTGTTTTTAAAATGAGCTTTCTCAAATGTGCAATTTGTGAAGCTAATGATAGTGACGACGTTTGTATGTGTGAATGTGTGTGTGCGTGTGCGTGGGCGTGTGCGTGTGGGAGTGCGTGTGCGTGTGCGTGTGCGTGTGCGTGTGCGTGTGCGTGTGCGTGTGCGTGTGCGTGTGCGTGTGCGTGTGCGTGTTTGCGAGTTCGCCTCTATTTGTCCGATTTTCTCGACCAGAAATCGAACCGCTAAAGCTGGAATTGTTGGGTTTGGTAGGTACGATACGAAATTTGACAGGTGCGATTACTCCTTAGAAGCAGCACCTCACACCAAATTATTGACCCAGAGGGGAGCTGTATCCTTTTTAATAGAACAAAAAGCTGTTGAGCATCCCAACCAATGTCAGGTTGTATGTATGCTTCAATGACCTGGTCTTAGAAAAAACGAGATTTGTGTAAACAATTTGTAAACGATTATATCGGATGAAATCGGAGTGCTTGTCATTTTCCAGCAGTATTTAAAACCGCGTAGTTTGGTAGATGAAATCTCCAAAGCGCATATCGTGCCACTCTCTTGACGTGCATTCCCATTAGTTGTTTGTATTTGTAGAAGGTAAAACAAGGTGATGGCTCGGTTGACATCACGAAGTGCAGCATTGGGAACTTTTGCGATATTCGCTATTTCGCTGACGATCTTTCAGTTGGTTAATCAGCGTAAACGCGTCTACAGTGATCGTAGTCCAACGATACCGGATACTCTGCCACCGTCGAAGGCACTAAAGAACATCCCCAAAAAACCGGATCTCCGCAACTTTTTGCGAAATATTAACCAGCAACGCTTACTCAACTCTTCAAGTTCAGGCAACATTGCAGTCACAACGATTACTTCTGCTCATAATATCCGTGTTACTCCTCAACTTAGACGCTAACCAGTCATAGCTGCACAGCACAGTTTCTCGAAACTCAATCGGTGAGAATATCATCACATTTATTCGGGAAAATGCAACAGACAGTTTTATAAGCTGTGCAAGTTTTCATTTGTTAAGTGCATCATGCTGAAACGGCTTCTGTTGGCATTTACGCGTTTATCTGTGTCTGTTTGCCTGTCGTATTCGGCAATTTCAACTTGTAATCATTGGAGCTACAGCGGCAACATTTAATTCATAAAATGCTTTTTTTGCTGTCATCCCTTCTACTAAGTTTTTGATTCCAAGACGTGGTTTCAGGTATATGAAGGTGTTAAAAAATTTACATCATTCAACCAGTGGGATCGCATTCTTTAAGGGCTGGAGTCGCCAAAACGCAGAAGCATGAAGATCTTGGTCGGGCAATTAGTTCATCAGAGGGTTTATCTTGTCAGCCCTTCCTCCTCCCCACACCCCTCCATACGTTTTGGCTATTGGGAAATACGAATCGTCCATACGACTGAACTGACGAGGTTTATCTTGTCAGCCCTTCCTCCTCCCCACACCCCTCCTTGCATGATATACGTTTTGGCTATTGGGAAATACGAATCGTCCATACGACTGAACTGACGAAATTCGGATTCCGATAATGAAACAGTTCGCATGAGATACAATGTGATGCTGCTGAATGCATTGAAATCTGCGTTTCGCGGAGAATCTGTTTTTTTTGTGCGCGTTGCTAGCGCTTGATATGTCTATTACAGTGGCAAGGTAATTACCCAATAATTGATTGTCTTTACGGTCGAAACGTTGTAAGAATCACTATAGACTGTTCGATGAGACGTACAATTCGATGGTATCGAGAAGAGGAACTAGATCTAAAAGCATTCCTTTTCTTGCTCCAGTCTCCTTCATGCATTCATGCACGCTACTGCAGTATTGAGTGAAATGGAGATGGTCGGAACGAACATACAAAATACAATGAATATAAGTGGTAGCGCCTGTAAGCTATATGCTATAAGCATATAGCTTACAGGCGCTACCACTTGATGGTTGGTGTTGTTAGGAACATTGATTTTGCATCATACTGGTTGGACGACGTTTCGGTTGTTTGCCAGCATCAAATGTGCCCCATAATCATTCAGCCGTCCATATGCCTTGTGCATGTAGGACGAAGTCCATTGTATAAAATAGAGAAGATAGCAGCCTTCGGTCTTTTTCAGATTTGCTTAGACGAAATATATGTTTTCCAAGGAGAGCTTTGTTGAATTGGGTGCATATATATGAATTACTTCATAATAATCATTCGTGTGAATACCCTTTTATATGGTGATATCTTCTTTTCAAAGACCTTTTCAAAGAGGTCACCTCGGATATTTCAAGGACTTACATAATACCAAGTTTCAATCGTTTTTGTTTTTCGCTCGAATGTCACTTTGTCATATTTGCGGGGTTTTAATGCAATTTGTTATAACAGATGATCCACTGCTGAGGTATATAAGATGAAATAAATAATTTTGACGTGTTGGTTAGTTCATGCAAAGATTATATTTAAATGATCCATATGATCCAGAAGTGAAGCAGTAGTGCATAAGTGCGGGATTTTCGATTTCAAATCAATTTAATCTCATTGTTATCATCTAAGGAATTTCGTCCTACTCGGCTTAAGTCAAAAATTACTAACCGTAACGAGCCTGCAACAGGGGATCTCTACAAGAACATTACATATATATATATACATACATATGTATATATATACGGATCTTTAGTTTCGACATCGAAATGATACATATGCATGCTCAATCTCGGCTTTAAAATGTTGCCCTGTTTCGTATAGCAAATATATTGCTAATGGATTTCGCTAGAAATTCGATTCCTTCCGATTTTCACAAAGAATAATTCCCTTAACCATTAGTCTTGGTCACACCTTCCTAGTTTTATTGACGACCGCTACTATCGTTATAACATGTGATCTCATTTTATATGCATAACAACGGGCAATCGAAATAATTTCTCATTATTCTACGAACTCCATTAACCTAAATAGCATTGATATGATGAAAATTTAATCGAAAAAGCGCTAGAGCAATTGGCAATCGATAGAATAAATCATTTATGTTAATAAAAAATCGCTTATGATTTTTATAGCTAATGGCTTATGATCCTTAAAAATTGAAAGGAGCGTTCTATCAGCTTCGAAAAAAATGAGGGATGCTTCTAAATTCTTTCTTTAAGGAGGGGGGGGGGGGGACATTATATGTGCAAATTTATATACAATTCATTTCTTTTACTGCTAGTCTTCAGTCTCTTTTTCATTTAGATTATTCATTAAATGAACAAAAATTACTATTCAGTAGTAATTTATATCGATCCATCTTTTCAAAATAAAGGTTTTTTTTAATGGAACGGGCGAAAATTTTTTTACAAATGATGTAATCCTTCAAAAAGATTTATCGAAACGGTTTGCACTCGTGTTTCTTTCGTTGACCTTCGGAGCTTGATTTTCTGCGAAATTTTCGGAGTTCCATTTTTTTAAGTCAAGAAAAAATCATTTTTTACTTATGCACAAGCTTCACGCTCACCACTCATTGCAAGTAGCGTTTATGGATGACGGTTGCAAACCGTCATCCATAAACGCTATTCCGAGGGGAACGAAATGTAGCAACACATGTTGCAATGAACATTTTTTTAGAGCGCAATACACTGATGGAAACCCTGGATGTAAAATACTGACTTGATATAAATGGAATCCTACCATATAGAATTTTAACTTCTTTTTTATAGGAATTCTTCCTTTTTTCAGCATTCCAGTTTTTCTCTTCAATTCATCCTGCGTTCTTGTACATCCAGAGCACCTGAGATCTCATTTGGATACGCTGAGCAAATGAACGTCATAGCTGATGAAGGTCAAATCCGAAAATGGAACCAGAGGTTGCCTGAGCTCCGATATTATTCATACACAGTTTCACCAACGTCAATATACATGTACTGTGGAGAATGAAGTAAACGTGCGATTGCAAGACTCGATTCTGCACCAATATCGCTGTTTATAACAGATTTGTGCTATTCATTAAGTAACTTTTCTCTCGATTTTAATCAACCAAACTTGAGAGAGTTTAAGTGAAAAATTAGTTTGACTGGCATTAAATTGCATGTTGCAATCGGATCTGATTTTTACCATTTGCGTGCATCATCCGACCTGGAGCAACAATATATTACCTATGTTTTTTTTAAAGCGAAATATTAAGTTCAATTTTTTGAATCAGATGAAGGTCGCTCATTTTTGTTTTGTTATACGATACAATTGCAAATTAACTTCGTTGTTTATTATGATTCGATTCACATTTTCTATTAGTGATCGATCGTTTTTGACGAAAGCACATTAATTACAACACATCACTCCGATCATTGCTCGTTGTTCAATCGTTGGGAGATCTTTATACTTCTTAACTATATGCTTTCTAATGAGTGAGGAACTCTGCTAAAATTAAGTAATAAATTCGAAAACGATAGAAATAAGCGAAAACATTTAGAGGGATTAGTGGGCTGTTTAAATATGCATTGTGAAAATTTGCATTAAATTGAGCTTCTGAAAGCGCCTAATAGTTTTGAGGAGAAAATCAACAAATTTTTTTGAATTACTAAGGAATTAGAGGAGAAAAATTTGGAATCCTAATAAATTTAAACGAGCATATCGTATGAACAGAATTTATGCGTTGATTGTTTCAGTAGCGTAGATTGGCGATCGACCTTTTGCCGAATCGGATATAGTCATAAGAGGAGCCAGATGATCTCTTTGTTGAAGGTGCAGAACGACCGAATCGAATAAAATCATAGTCGGATTTTTTTGCTGCAAAATAATTTTCATTACGGAACACAATCAAAATTGTGCTAACGAATCAAGAGACTTTTGATTGAGCATTGCTACAAAGAAAATTTTATGAAATTAAAGTAAATATTTCTAAAATTTTTGATAAATTCCAAAAAAATCCTTTCTTCTTTTTTGATGAAATTATATTTGTTTCTCCTAAAATTTCAATATGTGAGCGAAAGAATTTCCCACATCCAATTGTGGAACAGAACTAAAATAATAGAGTCGTGATATTTAAAAACAAATTTGTTAAGTGATAACATTGTTGTTTAGGAGACTCAAAAGAATGATGAAGAATACTTCTGGTCTAACCATTCCGTAGAATCGTCTCATGGTTCATAGCATAGACTGGAAGAATGATGAGGAGAATCAACCTCCAATTCCCTTGCATCCCATAAGAAGCGCTTTTTTAAAAATAAATTGCTAAAAAATTGTGCGCCCAAAACAACTTTTCGACATATTCACCTATCAACAACCGATACTAAATTTGATTGAACTTGATAGCGCCAAGTATTACAGCAAAGGCCATAGATTTATCATATGATGGATTTCATCTAAAGATGACATATATCAAGCATGTTTCTAAAGAGTACCTTGTCTAGGCTTGCTGCACGTCTCTCATTTGTAGTTGAAGCAACTGAGAAACGCGTAATTACGCGCAGGCATTTTCGTAGGACTCTTTTGCGAAAACAACTTAATACTGCACTGGACCGGAAATTTTGCATGCATAATTTACAACTGTTAAACTGCAAAAGATTTTAATTTTTAATGGATTCGAAACGCAACCCTAAATTAGGCAAACAGAAAGTAGGTGTACTAATTTTTAACTATAATTTTTGGCTGAATTTACCCGGAAATGAGCGTACAAGTGGATGAAAAATCCTTTTTTGGGTATCTATAAGTAACAGGAACATTAAATATATACATATATATAATCTGCATATTCATGTAACTCATAGCTTAGCAGATGTCGTTCAGTTTGAGATGACATTGGAGAGTAGCGCCCTTAATGAGCTAATTTGTTTTTATTTGTTTGATTCAGATTATTTTTTTGCTTCTTTTGTTGCCAATAATAGACGTAGGGCCATTTTCGTCGTTCATTCCGAGCAACTCATTAAAGTATATGAGAATTTTTGTTCAGATCCCTAGGTGGAGTCGATTCTGAAATACTTTTGCCTTCAAATGAAGCTCCGTAAAACAGCTTTCTTTATTAGCAGGTGTTTTGAGGTTGAGAGCTTTGCAAACTGTTCATTAACTTTTAGAAAAACATCTGTGCAGAAAACTTTAAACTCCATCAACCCGACTTACTTCAATACGTTTGCACAACCCCTCAAAATATACCTTTCGCGAAAAGGACAACTTGAACACATCAGAAAGCAGTTACGAAAACAAGAAAACATATATCTCACATGCTTATGGATGTGAACACAATAGAACAAGATCAGAATTTTAGGCGCGAAGATTGTGATCTAAAAGTGAATATTATGCAGAAGATTCGGATCACCGGATCACTATTTGCTACACAATGGAAGACGTGATTGCCGATTTTTATGAATGCGAATAAGTTCGAAAAGTGATGTTTAAACTGCAGAGTAACATTCGAGTTTATCTTTTCTTTCACTAAACCTGCTAACGTCCAAGATGTACACTACTCCACAGAAAAGCGTCTCATCACTTAGACGACCACTACTATGTGATTGTCTTGCAAAAGAAGGAATATCCAACAGCAGGTCGTTGGGAAATTGCAAACTATTGTAACCGCTCCTCATCCTCAAAAACGTTAAACGACAGCAATAGAAAATTGTGAGGCCATCCTGGAGAGGATTGTAGAGGGATGGGGGGAGGGAAGGGAAGGAGGGGAGGGGAAAGGGGTTCAATCTCTCCATAACTTTCGTTATTCTTCACTGTCTGGTCGACAACGACAACGGTTTCTCTGAATACATTATGACAGCCGAATGAAACGAAACGAAAGCAAAATCGGATCAGCGCATCCTATGAACTAAACTACTTTTCCATTTCGCCCTCTCTCCAATCCTTGTGAGCGTGCAGACGAGAAAGAGGGCTAGTGTAATGCCTGTGACAGAGTCAAAAGTCTACGGAAATGGCGGCTCTGGCCCTACCTATGAACCGAATAGAAGCAAAACGTGGTACAGATGTCGTACGGCTGGCAGAATGCTTCATCCCGTCTTTGTACCCCCTTTGCTATCAAAACGTCTTTATCTCTCTCTATTTCGGCGCGACATCGTTTGAGTGGGTCTTTGCTTTTTAATGCTCTGTGATCGAAGGACAACCATACACGTCAGCACTATGAATGAACTTTTGAAATGAAATATTCTTTCTTTCATAACGATCAGGTGTTCGAAGTTCACTAAAACCTGCTAAGTGGAAGGATGAAGAAAGGCCTTTATGCGAGAAAGAACGAGAATGGATTCTGACGAAGAAGGCGTTTTGTGGTTACGAAGGCGAACTTCTTAGTGGCGGTCACAATAATGACAAAATGAGTTGTTCAGCTAATTAAAATGAGTTCATTAAAGATTCATATTTCGCACGTCACAGTGTGGGATTGCTCATAAAACAGATTGTATTCATTAACGAGTTGCTTACGCTTAATCATTTTGCTTAGAAATTTTAAATATCCTAAACTGGGAATAAGTCCAGAATAAGTACATTCGAAGGGTGGATTTTTTCGATTGTGGGCATTCCTAAAAGTCTGTTCTTTTAAAAAAAAGAGGGTCATGGCGACTATGAAAAAGGTTCGTGAAAAAGCTGAAAGTGTTTGCCAGAAAAAGGCGAAACAGTCGGTGAAAGTTCGGCTAAAATTTTCGTTTGTCTGCCCGTATTATCTATTACACTCCCATCTATCGTAATCAGTGTGCTCTTTTCTTACAGAAGCAAACTGCACTGATTATTTGAAATAGCAAATGGTGATGTTCTTCGAAAATTTACTGCAATGGAATTACAAACAGAGACAAAGCCATAAGTAGCTGTGCATGGTTTACTTTGTTCGGAAAGAGCAAGCACTCTTACGAAAATTTAGAAGAATATAAAATAAAACTGAACTTTTTTTCGTCGACTGAAGGAAAAAGACCTTAGAGTGGTACAGAAATTTACCTACTTTTATGTGTGCTTCTATGAGTTCGAATCATCCTGATTTTATTTCTTCGTCGAAGAGAGCAAACGGAGGCTTATTAGGATTTTAATCCAAAGAAATCTCTCACCTATATTTTAAAAAAATATAGTCAAGCTAGATTCACTAGAGGGGTTCATATCGTCCTTAGAAATTTCTCCGAAAGGTTTTAAGATGCGTTCGATAAGTGGAAAGATAAAAATGCATTATTAGCAGCGCTCCACATTTAAAGGCCCTTGAATGCGCTTGCACGCCACATTGACATACAAGATGGTCCTCTAGTTATGACAATGATGCGTTACGACGACCGATCGTGACGTGAGAATATCGTAAGTCGAAAATTGGCCTGGCCTACTAATGAATCGCATAGAATGTTGGTCGGTATGTAGTACTACTATACAATGGCATCTCACAGACGAGAGTTGCGCACCTCGTGACATCGTCCCCAACGTACCGTACCGCATACGGTGTTACGTTTCGCCATCCGCGCGAAACTTAAAAGATTCTTACAATTTTGCCATATCAGTTTCGTCACCGTAAGTTTCGGCATATTGTAACTCGAACGATCGTAACTCGCCGAGCATCTGTACGATCATTGGATCCCGCATGATTTGTTCTTATGGATTTGATACATTCCATTTCGAAAAAATGTTCAAAAAGATCATGGTACGTTTTGCACACTGAATCTCACACAACTCCGTTTAGACTTCCTATCCTACCCACCCCCATCCCTCACGTCCGTCCTTCGAATACAGTCCATCGTTTACCCGCTGTCAAGTAGGAAGCTCTTTTAGAGAAAGGTACTTTATTAAGGGGAATAGAAGACACTACTCCTTTCGTCTGTTCGAAGATGAAAAATATACGTGCGAAGGACTCTATGTGGCAACAGTGCTAAGGAAAAAGAAAAATTCATCACAACGGAGCGACTCTTACCATTAGAAGCTCTCTACTTTTCCTGTGATGCTGACGTGTGAACCCCGTTCAATGAATTCGGTACATAAAATTACAACGAAAGCCAACTTCGAGCGACATTTGACAGTATTGGAAGGCGTTTTTGGTGATATGATGGTTCTCATTCGATTTTGGAACTAAAGACTAAAAAAGAAAAACTAAAGAAAATCGCAAAAATTTTCATGGAACCCTACCACAACGTCGAAAAGGTATTCCTTGCCGATTGAATAAATAAAAGATTCAATTCGATTCGATTTGTTCTTTGAGCGCCTATAAGCCACTCGACTCATTAAAAATACCCATGTTGCTTACGAAGTCAGAATTACACATTTCGTGAAAGGATTCTTACTGTATCAAATGTGATCATGAAATATTTACTCATTCTATTTTAACCCATCAGTAATATCAGATAAAGAAGTGTTACGGAAGAGATCGAGCTTTATGCGCTTTTAAAAATCTTGCGCGCATTTTTATAAATTGACATCTGAGCGGTCGATGAACGATTGCGAACTGAGTTGGAGTAATTGCGTCAAATACTTTCATCGAAGCACTGCTAAAGTTTTCTTTCGAAAGCAGTAAATCGCACATAATCTTGCATTCCAGTTTAGTACAGCTCAACTTCAACTTGGGATTTTATTTCATTTCACTGGAAATGACGGAAACAAGAGCTTTTATATAATGAAATAACAATTCAACGATGAAAAGTAGAAATTCAGCGTCTATTTTCATTGCACATGTCGACTATTTTAGACAAGCGAGAATAGATTGGGCAGGAAATGGCTTAAGCTTGATGCTATAAGTTTAGTAATGTCAAGAAACTACATACACTGCCATAGTTCATTTAGAGTGGCTAGTTGGCTTTTACTAAACAAGCGTCGGATTTCCGTTCAAGTAATGTCGTTTGAAGATGTGCGAAATTACAGAAGTATAGCGCCTTGGAAGCAGAAAAGCCATTTATTGTTCTCATGCACAACATGAAGAATGCGGGTACGTGTTTGTGCATTCATACGTGCATAAGTGCTGTATGTATTCGTTGTGTACTTTTAGCGCATGAACTACTACCGCAGCTATAGATACGAAATTTAATATGCGTATTTCGCAATCACGAAATAACAAATCGATATATAAGATTCAGAAAAATTTATCAATGTCTTTAAATGTGTTGAGAATTTTGTATATGAGACTATTCGGATGGCAAAGCAAATGGCGAAATGATTTAAACGTCTCTTCATAATTGTTATGCATTTTTCATTCGACAATTTCTCAAATTCTTTCCTCTCATAAACAGATTGCAAGAACGTATTTGCATTTAATTCCTCGCAGAATAATCGATACGTATGAATATGTAAGTTGAAAAATGATGAATCGCTCGTATGTGCCATTCTATAATCAACAAAAAGCAATCCCC
The DNA here is from genome assembly GCA_000803305.1 of Toxocara canis. Lineage (NCBI taxonomy): Eukaryota > Metazoa > Nematoda > Chromadorea > Rhabditida > Toxocaridae > Toxocara > Toxocara canis. Next base: position 162,805 of record JPKZ01000903.1, read on the forward strand.
ATGTCGGTTTTTTTGTCAACAAGCTATCCGTCTTTCAGATGTGCTTCGAACTGGCGTTTTTGACCACTTTTCAGTTAAAGCACAATATGAGGGAGCAGAAGAGGGGGGGGGGATGGGAGGAGGGTGGTAAATCAACTAAGTCATCTACATAGATTACAGCTTAGAATCACGGCGTACTTACGCAAAGGTTTTCATCTAACTTATATCGTCTCAGTTATCCTTTGCCGTAAACCTTATCCGATCCGGATACGGTGTACCTCTAGCAAGAAGAATGCAATCGCGCATAAACGATAAAACATTGACTCATGTCAGCAAAAAAAGTCATGAATTTTATGAGCTTTTATAAACAGTTTTCATGTTTGAATGAATCCAGAAAGTATGTTGAAGAGGTTCTGCTGAAAAAACGAGTGAAATTTTAGCGATTTTTCAACAATTTGAAAACTGACAGAAAGTGTTGAAAAACTAATAGAAATACAACTCATTTCTCGCCAGTTTCTATTTTTTTCAGAGATTTTTAAATATGTATGGAGTTTATTTACGTGCTTCTATAGCGCATCGCTCTAAAGAGTACTGATAAACTAAGATGCATAGCATTATGCATTATTGTGTGGAGGCAAATGCCAATATCCGTCTCTAAAATGTTTCGAAAAAATGATAAATAACAAATGAAAAATGACTTTGAATTTTCCAAATATGTTTAATTTGCTACTATTTTCCGGATATCGTTAATCTTCTATAAAGTATCGCACATAATTTCGCTTTGTTTCATGCACCTTCGATCCTACTTTGATGCTTTCATTTGACTTCCTTTCTGTTATCCTTCACAATTTAAACGATCTACTAATCAAATCGTGTAAGACAATAAATACCTATGGTCGATGCCATAAAATGTCTCGCCGATGCTCATGCACAATCGCTTCCATAATGCCGTATTCAAACAGCTGGTGTTTGTCCGATTGTATTTAGCAACTGATTATCGAAAGTGTATCTATGTTCACAGCCGCTCGCTACCTTGACGATTTCATGTTTTCGTGAATATGTTATTCGTTTCTTACTTTAGTGATTTCTTACAAGATTTCAATTCAATTCAGTTGAAGGCCAAGAGTTAGTCATGAAGGCAATCCTTCTGACCGAAAACGATATGTTCCGATCATTGTGCGATTACTGAATTTTCCAAGAACGGAAATTTGAAGTAGAAAAGGCAAAAAATAAAACTTGACCACTAAAATTTTCAAAACGTCTCGTTGTTCGCATATTCTTTGTAAGCTTAAAGAACGACAGCATCGAAACTTTGTTTGTATAACTTACCGCCCGAAACCGTTAGATAATTGTGCGTGTTTGTTTTTTTTTTTAGAAAACTAATAACAAGTGCTGGTCACGTTTCGATGAATCGTCGTTTCGAATGGTTGGCGACGAAAATGCTTGTGATATCTGAGACGTGCACCCATCCACAACAAATAGTCAGCAGTGTCAATGAAATGTGAATGACTCTTCTGAATAATGTATACCGACTGTGGATCGTTGAAGGTAATTTACCGTTTTTTTGGCACTGTCTACGTAAAATGACGAAAGCATATTTGATAGCAACTGGCTGAACAAATACAGCTCATTGGAAATGGTTACAATTATCGTAACACATTTCTTTGTTATTTTCTATGGGCTAAGCGCAACAGTTAATCTCGTTCATTTGATATGCTAGCCAAAATAGCAATGGCCAATGTGTGACAGCATAAATGATTGCAATCCTTCTCTCACTATTCGTCTATTTGTTTGTCGATGTCATCTCGTCTATTCGATGTGAATCTAGCTATGCGTTATTCTTTTATCGGAAGCCTATATTTATTTCGACAATAAAGATCTCGCTTGCCACATTGAGCATGTTTTATCTATTTATCCTCCTTTCGCATTCGCAGCACTGTAAAGCAAATTTTAGTTCAGATTAAAATAGAATGAAATTTTTCAATCTAGCGCCAAATTTTGTTTGAACACTAAAAACGCTGCTTTCATGAATAGGCCATATTGAAAAAAGCGAAGTATCCCTAGCCTTCAATGGAAACTTCAGCATTTTTCAAAAATGAGAAAGGCAATCTTCGATTTGTCTTTCGGTCACAACTAGTGTCGATTGTCCTTCGTCGTTTAAAATCCGTAGCACTCTATTGGAGCTATCCATTTTCTAATTTGCTAACGACAACTGATGAATGTTGATGGAGTATATTCTCTCGAACAGATGTCCGTAGCCTCGATGTTCCATTCAAAAGCAAAGGATTCCATACAGAGATTAGAGCGTCTATTGAGATCTAATTGTTCGAATACAAATTGTGCAAGATACATAGCCATTACAAATTTTTTACTCTTCGATTATAGGCCTGCAGAATTTCTTTACAGGATTCTGTTTTCAAATGTAACCAACATTATTACAACACAAAATCAAGAGTAATAAAATATTTCTCGAGCATCGCATAAATATTTATATTTAAACGTTAATATCGTTTGATCTACTACAATTGTGCACGTCGTATGGGTCGCATATTTGCTCCCTCGCATGTTTTTCGTGCGCTTCGCTACCGTAGTATCTGCGGCGACATTGGCCAATCGGGACAGCGGGCTGCCGCACACAAGCAAAAAAACGACGCAGCGCTATTAAAAACCCTCAGGTTAACTGCATCCAAAACTATTAATACAACATCACATCTAGTTTCTTCAATTATTACTTATGGCTGGCTACCGTATCGAAGAGGATCAACCCCCCCCCCTCCTCTCCATCGAATGCCGTAAACTGCATTTGAGCCGACAGTATGGATCATGATAAAAGATACATACACGGATATGCGAAGAAGAGTCGAGTGTCGAGCAACTGTTGTTGACATGCGGGCAATTGTGGATTGTTAAGACAGAAGTCATCGAGAACGGCCAACGTTATAGGAGCGGCAGCAAAAAGCAGCACAACGATTGACAGCATTGCAGCAATTGTGGTGAGTGTGAATGAAACGCCGCACACCTTGGATGGCTATTTATTTGGCATCGTCGATGCATGCATGTTTCGCACCTGCCTTCACTGCCCGATTCGTTAAACAACGTCGCTTATAGAATTGATCTAAACCAGAACGAAACACTAATTAAATGTTCATATGGTATGACAAAATTTATTTGGGAACACACTCAACGCAATTTGTCTCTACTCTCCTCACTCCTCAGTAGCACCTGTCAAAAATTGCATGCTGACTAATGGCTAACGCAAATCGAAATCAAAAATCTCTCAACAATGATTGTTTTTTTGCTAGCTAAACGATGACGAATGAGCGAACTGTAATAAGGCAACTGGCGGATGTACAGTGCGAATAAGTAGAACAAGTGGAACAAATATTTTTGAAATGGTTCAGATGACGATATTGCTGATGAACCAAACATCAGTTCTCAGACGAATTAGACAGGCAAATTATTTAAAGACCACAAAATAGTTTTGAATAAAGGAAGGAATTAGCTAGATTTTTTGAAATTCTTAAAAGCCATTTTTTAAAGCATAATATGTACTTTTTAATGCGTTCATTACATCAATATTAATTTTGCCTTATGTTGCACCATGGTTTTGACATAAATACATGCTTGCTCTCACCTAATACATTGGACATTCGAAGACGATTTGAAATTCATTTTCGGCTGCTCGTTCTGTTGGAGAATTTTGAATATGCTTAACAAGGTTTTGCATGGAAGTGATTCTTCTATGATGGGCAGTTTTTTCTTTTAATCTAAATATAGATTTGTTAATTTTTACCCGAACCATATGATAATTTTTCCCAGGAAAAATCTTCAATTTTGACGCTTTACCAATGCTAGTTTGCTTGTAGTTTAGTAGAAGAACAGCCAATAGATCGGACTGCAGAGGAATGTCATTGCAAGGTTAGCGAACATATTCTGAGGTAATGGTTTGCCGGTTCTATTCCAGACCTGTTCAATAATCGGTCTCTTCTACCGCCTTTGAATAAGATTTGACGTTTTAACATCAACTTAACTATAGCATTATCAATAAGGTGATCATTGGTGAAAGATTTTTATTGGCTTTCTTTTTCGCGTCGACACTTTTCTTCTCACATTTTCCGCGTTCATCTGAAGAAAAATATTCAAAAATCACTATCGTTGTTTTGCTTTTAAAATATTACTGCACAGTGAGTAAGTCATGGTTTTCTTTAGCTGGTCCATTATGAAAAACATGAAGTATAAAGAGAGCACGAAGTTAATATTTTTACTAATCAATTTAAAAGTTACTAAAGTAAACAGCTTGTTGTGACGAATGGAGTTCGCATATCGATCAGCTCCTAGTAATGAACTTATCGAATTGCTCTCTAATGCAATACTGTTGATGAAGCCGGAAGTGCATTGATAAAAGATTGATGATTTTTCACAAAAGGACTAGATCTTCTCAATTTTCAGATCCTCACAACTTTCGGAAATTACCTTCAAAAAAGCTCAAAAACTTGTAATAGTATTTTTTGTAAGAAAAGTTACTCAAATTTGTAATTAACAGATCTTTCGTGAAGTGCAACGCTTCACAATTATTCGAGAAAGCGCTTGACGAAGACGCGATAAGAAAAATCACATTATTGCTCACATTCCAACAAAACGTTTCTGTTTTTCTTGAATATTTCATCATACAGAAAGCATTTCTTAAATTCCAGTCCCACATAAAGTCGCTTTTTATTCCTGCTCACTGCCACTATTCTTTAGTGGCAAATTTTGCAAGTATAACGGAAAGCATATTCTCGTACGCGCTGGGTTAGACTTTTTTCCCCCCCCCCCCCCACCTTCTCCCCTCACCTTAATACCGTCCCAGCATTCTTCCTCCTCTCTATAACCTCCCCGGTTACCCATCCCTCCCCCCCCATCGCCTCCTGTTTGTGAATACAGGATAAGCAGCTCAGCATGGCAAGCTGCAGCTTTTGCACCAACAAAGTGAAAAGGGTGGATGCAAATTTTTGAACCCTCATCAATACGCTTTTCCTCTCAACTAATGAGAAAATAATCCGCCATATTCCAAACTCACCCTTCGCCACTGTTAAAAAAGCATTGCAGATTTTTCGTGCTCCAGGATTATCGTTGCGGCCTGCACTGGCATTTAAAATTTGCGAATTTTCAAAACTACCAAATGGTATTTAAACTATCTGTTCGAATAACCAAATTCATGATTTCTTTTTCTAGTGCAATGTCCAAAAAGCATTTGCTAAAGCAATGCGAATCATAAGCGTAAGATTCATTTTAGCGTTGAGCTTTGCATTTTGAAGGAAAACAATAAATATTTGATTGCATATGACTTAATGCCCACAAAAATGAAAGCTGTTGTTAATTTTCGACGAAATTCCAGGCGCTTTTTCAATAAGTCAACAGAATTATACAATTCTGCCGATATTTACAAAAATTTTTTTCACTTAGGCATGAAAATGTGAGAGAATTTAAAATGAGAAAACTCATTTGACAAGCATATCTCAAGCTCTTTTAAATGATAGCTGTCAGTTGTGAATGAAATGATGAAAACATGAATACGAAAATTAGAAAGTTTTCTTGCAGAAATGAGGAGCGCATTTGCTCATCAAATCATTTTTTTGACTCATTTTTTGTTTGAATTCAGTTAGATTTGGTTTCGTGACGAACGGATATCGCTAATTGCAGTATCACTGAATCGAATTCACTCTTTTATTTTTTCCTTCATCATTGAATTTCGTTCGTGCATCTTCTGCACAATATTTCATTGCAAATCCCTTTCTCTTTTTTTGTGTTAAGTGACCTTGTTAATTGGTGGAATAGGTGCTCGACCACAATCGACATACCGCCAGCTCGAATCCGTAATATATGTGAACGCATCGCATCGTCTGCGCTTTCTTGATTACATTCACGATGAGCCATGTTTAGTGGATTTTTTTGCACCTTGATAGATTTGCGGTTTGCAAAACGTGTTATAGCAGCGTCGTATACATTCGAATATTTTTAAAAATGAAAAGGCTTCAAAGTAGGAACTACTCAAGGTAAAGCTGTGAAAATTGAAGCACACATCCTGAATGCGTTATACCCAGTTTAAGGGACGTTAGCCTATGTTAGGCAACCAGTTAGGTCGCAAATTGTTACACTGGCAGTTTATAAGACCGGTTCGTCTTTTGTCTGATGATCGGAATTACAAGCGCATATAGTGACAACATCTTCGTGCGCATTTCAACTTGTTTCCTTCTGAGAATGCTAAACACCTTGATCCGACATTGTTATCGGTAGTGCAAATCATTCTTCCCTCAGAGCTGCTGTCGTACTTCCATTTGGGTAAAAGGCTTCTAAAGGCCTTTTATTAAATTTGTCGCCTTTACCCATTTGGGTAAAGGCGACAAATTTAATAACTACCTACGCACTGACTCTTCAAATGTTTTATTTATTAAATAAATTTGTTAAAATTATTCGTTAAATTATCTGCTGAATAGGTGAATATTATTTTAAAAAGATGTTTTATTTGTTTAAAAAACGCTTAAATAAGCGACCAATGCGAATAAAGTAACGAGAGCAATTTTATCTGATCACATTCTGTAGTATTTTGCAAGTGTGACGAAAAGTGACGGCAGTACTGAAAATGATGGACGATTTCAGCAATTGAAAATATTTTCATAAATTGCGACCTCCGTTCATTCCTATTCGTCTAAATTAGCTGAACAGAGCGCATTAAACAATTCTAAATAGTTCGAAATGGATGTTGTCCATCACATCACTAGCTCCCTCAGCTCTTGCTGACTCAAATGCCTTTTTATAATTGTCTCAGACAGCTTTTACGAAATAGAGCATCGGAGATAGAGCAGTCTCAGAATATATGACATGTTTAGGACTGTTCTGTTCATAAAATGTATCATCCACTTTGTGATGTTCGTTGAAACTTTTCGATTAAATCGGTAAAGTGAAACGACATATTCGTTGAGGTATGGATGGATGGCAAATTGTGCTTTCGAATTGACTGTTACACTTCGACAACGAACGTCTTCCCACTGCATTCATTAAATTCTGACATGCGCAAATGCGCGATCGCGCACCGAGCCACGCTTCGTTGTGCTCAGATTTAAATGACTCTGTGGCGCACGTGTATGGCATTTTGTCATATTTTAATGACTCTGTGGCGTTTGTGTATGGCATTTTGTCACATTTAAATGACTCTGTGGCGCTTGTGTATGGCATTTTGTCACATTTAAATGACTCTGTGGCGTTTGTGTATGGCATTTTGTCACATTTAAATGACTCTGCGGCGCACGTGTATGGCATTTTGTCACATTTAAATGAGTCCCTTACATGATTTGTCGCTATGTTACAAAACTGTACTTCGATACTTTGAAGAATGCGCTCTTCGACACAGTTCAAAGGTGTGGCCGACGACAATTCAAAGTGTTTTTTCTTGTCGACCCTTTCATTAGTCTTCCTCACCTGGCCTACTGATATGCCGTGGACTCTCTCCAGCGCGCTCTCTCTCTCCCTGTCATTCGTAAATTATTTCTCAAATTTTTTTTGTTGAATTTTCTCGACCAATTTTACCTTTATTTTTTCCCTCACCCCTCGCTTTTTTTCCTCGCTTTGTCCTCATTTTGTCCCCTCATCGTCACCCCTCACCCCTCGTCTCGTTCAGAAACATCGCTTTTTTTTTAAATTGAATTAACGGAATATTTACTCAATGAAAAATTGCGCATTCTGAACGATTGTAATCGTTAAAAGTAAAGCGGTATTATTCAACACTCGAAGTTCCCTTACGTCTTGATCCCAACCTTTCGTGTTAAGAATCAATTTCTTTGCTCACATTTGACAACTTTATTGAACAACAACGCAAAATTATTACGCCTCATAGCAACATTGAATATGCGTATTTCGTTTACAGATTACGATCAAATTGGCACAAATCCAATACCGTATAACATTTCCCATTGAGAAACAAGATGGTAAAAACTGAGTAATGCTCGAAGGTATGCCAAAAGAAAATTTTTTCTAAAGTATGCTTCGAGAATTATGCTTTTAATATTCCCTGAGATGGTCACCGAATAAAACAGCTCAATTACGGCAGTCGATACATTCGTTTGTTGGCCAACCAATTGCCTCGGGGCGTATCGCCTAGCTTTTGAAAGAGGAAAAAAATTAAGATGACTTTTTAGCATATTTACAGTATCACTGTGAAAATACAGACATTACTATTGAGCGAATGAATACTTTAAAAGTGATAAAACATTATGATCGATGCGAAATGTACAGCGAATAAGAAGTAGGCCAAAAATTACATCACCATTTTCATGACCATATAATAAATAATTCATTTAAAAAAAAAGTGAGTGTTTTATTTAGGGTCTCTTATCGCCCTCATTTCTTGGCTTAGATAGCCCATTCGCTGAAAGCGTATCTTCCTCGTCGATCGGAGATGCATCATTGAGTTGCAGACCTTAGAAAATGCTTTATCATCAGTCGATAAAAGTGATAACCGTAAATGCAAAGATGCTTATCGCGTGGTCTCTAACACAGGTCCAGGGCTGTAGTGTTCTTACTCCGAATACGCCATAAGACATAGGGATAAAGATTTGCAGGTG
>JPKZ01000903.1:176585-194308 GCA_000803305.1 Toxocara canis
CCTCCTCATCTCTGTTAGATGTGCAAGGGTCAGTGCAAAGGGCGGTGGTCGTGGTCGGACAGCACTGATTGTTGATACACGTATAGCCCGTAGGACATAGATTGTAGGACACAAGCAGTGACCAACTGAAGCCTTTCTGCTCTTTCTCTATCCTCTTAAGCATACATCTTCTGCAAACTATATAACTGAGGCTGAAAACGATAACGGGGACTCTGCGAACATTCGTCGCAATCCGAATGTGGTAGTATAAGTATTTTTGCGCAACAATTCAGGAAGATTTAACATCCTGGTGATTGCCAGTTTGAACGGGATATTTAATAGTCTTAGGTAGTCTTAGAGAAGGTGCAAAGAGGCGCAAAAAGAAATCAGCAGCGGCATACCAACACAAGGACCGATCGGTGCAATTCTTGGACAGCACAGATTCCTTGCGACGTCGCAAGCAAAGCCTCCATCCGTGCACGTGTTACCAGCTGTACAAGGTCCGATAGATAAGCTAGGATCAGTGCAAGTGGCGGTGGTCGTGGTGGGACAGCACTGATTGTTGATACACGTATAGCCCGTAGGACATAGATTGTTTATGCACTGACCAACCGGAGTTGCACCGTTCGGACACACTAAACAAACACTTATAAATTACGGCAAACTTCAAGAAAGTATTGAATTCAAAATTTCAAAACAAATAAATGACACAAAAAGAGATAAGATAAGGCCATATATACTCTTTCAGATGAAAAAAGAAAAATTTGGTTTGAAAAGCTTATTCATATTCGATGCCCCTAATGCGCACTCATTCAGATGCAAAATACCATCAATCAATGAAGTTTACTTCACTAATCCAGCATATGATATTCATAACTTACCACTGGTTACGACTGAAGTCGATGGACAGCATACATTGCCCGTTGTACATGTGTAACCGGCTCCACATCTTCCGTTTATGCAAGCACCGACTGCTTGTGAACCGTCCAAGCAACGAGGATTCTGCGAGGTTGCATTACAGCACAAACCTAGAAAGCAGATGAAGGACACTGCATGCAGTAGAAATTAAGTATATGGAGAACATATACTTTGTCTATTCACTTCTCTACAAAACGTTTTGCCAGCAAAAGTATATGCTGATGATGCAATCAGCACAGGCGTACCATGCCAGTGGAAAGGTGCAGCACTCCTACTGGCCTGATCACGAACTAATTTATAACATCTTAGTTAGGAATTTTTAATATTGCAACTAGTAAATGCCTAAAATCTACAATTTATTATTTAGTAGCAGTAAACGATTAAAGAGATTCATCTTTTTGAACCATCAAGATCCAATAACTTTCCGACCATCCCAGATACGCCAGTATATCTCCTTATAGTATTCAAGCACGTTCAAATAGCTCTAGATTTATTTACGAGGAGTTAAAAATCTATACTAAACAAACGCTGCCATTGTCAGTATAGAGCAGTCTATAAAAACCAAACGCTATTCCACGTCAAATGAAGGCTGAAAAACACCTGCGATATGACCCTCTAAATTTCGGTTATGAGCTGCTTCAAAATGAGAATATCATCGACACATTTGTCTACGTGAAACTAATACATTCCTCGTCTACAGTCCTGCTGACTGTGAAACTCTATTGCAAAAAAGGACCCTTAAAGTACTCTTTTTCTCTCATTTGGAACGAGCATCAAATAGTAAATGAAATTTAAATGAAAAATTTCTCACTTTTTACCGATTTTCATGCTTTTTCTTTGTTTTAATAAAAGCAAAGAATTTTCTTTTTGTTATGTTCATTCAGAAGTGTTCGAATTCTAAAAGAATTTCACCTCCGGTACAAGAGAATCCAGTTCCACATCGTCCGTTGACACAAGCACCAGCAGCTTGCGTTCCATCCGGGCATACTGAAATTAATCTCACATGAAGCAAAATATGAATTCAGTAGTCGCGAAAATGAGTAGAAAACATCGTTTAAACAAATCTTTAGCAAAAGCCTCATATCCCTACAGCGAAGAATCAGTTGTCTTGATGATGCTCATGGGGGGGAGGGGGGGAAAAAACGACAATAATTCTTCATTCAAACGCTGCCAGTAACTTCGGTAAAAGAAATCTCGAGAATTGTACACCGCATTCGTAAATGCCCAATTAAAAGTTGTGCAAGGAAATCTTGTAAACCCTGTAAATTTGCAATAATAGAAACGAATGTTGTATTTTGTAGCTCAGCTGTCGATTGATTAACGGTTCTAATTAAGTAATTAGACGAAGTAAATAAAATATGTTGAGAAAAAAAGCACTTTTCGAAAACGTCACCTACCAAATGGATTTGATGAGGGTTTTGCGATGCCAAGACCCAAAGGACAGCACAAATTGATGGGTGTAACGCACGAGAATCCGGTACCACAGAGACCGTTTATGCAACTTCCGGCCGCAACGCCGCCAGATGGGCAAGAGCCTGAACTAAGCAAATGTGTTACTTACGTTAAACTATCTGGCCTCAATTCAAAATATCTGCAAGCAAAATTAATAGTTGCTGCTATCAGTCATTTCATCACAGCTATGTTTCCCGCTACTTTTTGGAAATGTTGATAACTTGATGCATAGAACCAGATATAAACTGAAGGACAACAGTGGAGGCAATGCACCGGCTGAGGGACAACGGGTTTTGGAGTGGAGGGAGGAAGGAGCAAAAACGGCGCAGACACTAAAGAATGTAAATCTCAGGAAGGGAACGAAAGTTTTATGGAACGTGCACTATGTGCCTTCCTTTCCGTCCCATCAAAACCAACACATTATTTATTCTAGCGGCGATACTTTCTTGAAATAGGCAGCAGCAACAACCTCTCTTCACCACCTTCCCGCCAGCCTTCTCCTAAAAAATAATTCGCCCTCTGCCCCCCCCCCCAAAAAAAAAAACTAAAGAAGTACTTGTGGCGATGCTGAATTTGCTGCGCTATTTGTCTTCCCAATCAGTGCTTTAATTTCATTCGAAACAGGCTGCCATGAAATTACCGCGAGCTAACGTTGATGATATTAGCAAGGCTGCCATTTGAGATCCTGTAAGGTGAGCAGCGCATGATCGCTCTGGTCTCGCCTATGCCAGAAACGGTTTCGTGATAGGTTCGCAGCATAAAAATAGATCACAAGATTTAGCTGCGGCTCCACTTGTACCTCTTCAATGGATGGCCCTCGATGCACCTATGGCTTGACCTCTCAACATTTCGCTTCTCTCTAGGTTTTTATAAAACAGTCCTCATCCAACTACAACTATAGCTGTTGTTCCTGTCCCCGCTTTCACTTGTACGAAAGGAGCTCCATTGCGCAAATAGCACAGATGACGGATGTAAACTGTAGAGGATATGGATAAGGTTTGCGTCATGGATGTGTTCAAAAAAATAACATTAAGCAACCTGTTCCCAACGAGATAGACAGTTTTATATTGCATAAAAAATCCATAGACGAAAAACCAGGTTTAAAAGAAATAAGAGCTTTACCTGCTTTTCGTGCTTGCAATTTTTAGGTCTGGCAATGTATATTGAACTCATCATCAACTTATTCAATGTGAGTTTTAGTAATTGTGTAGTGCTGAGTGCTTAAATGATTGAGTGCTATGAGTAGTCGCAAATGTACAAACGTACTCGATAGAGAAATTTGTGATATAGGTGCGATTTGTGATATCTGCGGACAGCACATGCTGGTGGTTGGGACGCATACATAGCCTGGTGAGCAATATCCATTCGTACAACGACCAAACGGTTGGCCACCACCCGGACATACTGGAAGTGCTCTAGCATCATTGCGCATTAGTCAGCTACTGCTAGCTTAATAAAGGAGAACGAACATAAGTACTAAAATGGCTGTAGCGTAAAAAATACCGATATATCTACTGCATGTTTCCATGGGGCTCTAAAGGAACTGTGTTGCATCAAATACATTGATCTTCGCGGAAGAAGACTGACACACAGGACACGGTTTAGGCTTCTTCAGACACAAGGAGAAGACAATGAAGCAGAAAATAACAGCCGAGCAAGCAACCAGGGAACAGCGGTCTTTGTGACGAAAGATTTGCGAGTGCTACACAGCGCTGGTACAGCCGTAGGACTGAAAGTTCAGTCTCTCTCTCTCCCTCTCTCTCTCTCTCCCCATCCGCCGTGCCTCTTAATTATTTATATCATCGATCGTTGCCGCACTGCCAATGTTAGTAATATTAATGTTTGTAGTTTTCTAAAGGAGGAATCACTGCCGAAATGTAAGATGATCAAAAGAGTCATAAAGTTGTCATATGTGATCTTTGGTAAATGCCTGGTCCATAATTAAGAAGACGTGACTGTAAGATTCGAGCAGTTAGAATAAAATGCACAGATTAGCGACAGAGAACGTGAAGCACACCTCCAAATGGACTGCACTTTGGATGATGATATTAGCAAACGATATAGCGATTAGTGACTCAATACCGATGTGTAACTTGTAAATTAAATGAATTCATGCGCTATTGTACGTGGGGCTTCGGCTAGAGCTTATCTTGTTAAATCATTCGACGCTGGCCGAAAGAAAAACCGACTGATTGGATTGAACGCCGGAGAACTGATCTGAGGGCAGCAAACACCAGCGATACATATTTGTCCGTTCGGACATGAATTGAAACAAGGACGACCAGTTGACGGCAATCCACCAGGGCACATTTGACGATGACAACATGATGGGTGTTGTGTACCGCAACAACCCGAATAGCCACGTGGACATCCAGGCGTACAGAATGGTGAAGAACCTTGCGCAACCGCTAAATATGAGCAGCAACACTACACACAGATCAGCGAAAGCATTCGAAAATAGAAGCAAAGAAATGCGATCGAATGAATCGGTGGTACTGCGGCTCATAAGAAATTCGATTTGAATATGAATGTTAAAGAGCTGCACATTGACCGCTAAGCAGCTTTTCAAACGGTTTAGTGACAGCGCTATGGCAATGGAGCGCTACAATTGAGATTGTTTTTTTTTTTGGTTTTTTTTCTTAGATACGCATTTTAGATACGTTTTAGATACGCGTTTTAGATACGTTTTAGATACGCGTTTTTTGGTTTTAGATACGCACCGGTTCGCTTATCATTGTTTCATCACTGTCGCAGAAAATGAAGCATAAGATGCTGGAATGGCAAACTTTTGCACCGATGCGATCTTCACAAAGAAGCAAATGATTAAGCGAGAAAATGTTTTCGGAAACGAAAAAGATCATCTCAATTCAAGCTAAAGTGAAACGAGGGTGATATCAGTTCCAAATGTTGAAAAAACAACTACAGAATTTTTTGTGCAGCCATAATTTTAATACGCCAAATACAGCACAGAGGTGAAAAAAAATATGGCCTTTTTTTTGCATTTAAGATGGAATTGGTCATGAAATTGTCCCACAAAAAGCTCATTTCATTTTATTAAGGCGAAATTTTTTAAAGCCAAACACTCACTTTTGCAAAAACCTTATGAGCGATAGTTTTTGGAAAAGGAAGAAAAAGAAAAAGAAAATAACGGAAAAGTCATAAGAGCAAACATAAACCAAACAAAATAATGGAAAATCAAGAGAAAAACTGAAACATTCAAATGAGTGAGAAAAAAAAAAGTAAAAAAAGCAAGCGGAAAAAAGGAACGAGAAAAACGATCCGATTGTGTTAGTAATCTCTCAACACTTTGTTCAGTAAGAAAAAAGAAATAAAGAAAAACTTTTTTTGTTATTACGGAATGATAACTAACCACTTAAGGCAAATCACTAGACCTATTATTTCAGCAATCATCCTTCTACAAAAATATTTTAGCGGATGAAAAGTAACGCCGATCTCTCTTAAGGAACAATGAAGAAAGGGCCTTCACTGATTGCCTTAGTCCAGTGAGCTTTATTAGTTTCTTTGAAAAATTCGAACTTCAGAAACGACAAAAAAAAGCATTATTCAATAACTGGTAGAGATTCATTCTCATCTGAAACATTTGTGGGTGAGCGAATGTGCTGAAAAAAAAAACTTCGAATAGCACACTGCAAGCGGAAGACTTCTATGCGAAAAGAGAAAGAACACTCATCTGCGATCGACTTAAGAGGTCTTCAAAAAAATTTAAGGAAACGGATTTATAGTGATACCTTAACTGAATGGAATTTGCTAAGAAATCGCTTTCAAGAACTTTTGATTATGCGAAATGCGCCTTAACATACGATGTATTAAAATACTGTTATCACAGCCTCTTGTCGTGTCTATCAGTACAAACGATGTATTGTCATAAATGAAGCTTTCGTTTATTGTATAAACTAAACGAATCGATTCGATTCAACAAAAAAAAAAGAAATTTCACTTACGAACGATCTGAGCAGTTGGTAGACCAGCGAGATTAATGGCACCAAAATTCGACGGCGATACTGAAAATGAGCCAGTGCATGACCGAATAAGTTCATATGATGAAGCCCGCAGTAGCTACGTTGAGATACAATACATATAACAAATAGAACACGAAATACGGGACCATGCCATGTGGAAGGAAAGACAGATTAAATGACCGTACGAACTAGGCCATAGATCACATAACGGTAGGGATGGTATACATACAGAATCACAAAAGCATTTCAACGAACAAATCAGCAGAAGCTCAGAAAGCACGCATAATGATCCATACCGTTCCAGCGCACCGAAAGGATCCCATGCAAATCAAAATAACGAAATGTTCCCAAACCTGTATCATTGCGCTACTCTGCAAGCCTCGTAGAGTAAACTAGGGCATTCTGAGCCTTGACCATGAGATATCACACTCTTTAGCGAGCCAGAAACATGAGGAAGAACTATGAGTGAATGGATGTAGAAATCTTTTCTCTACCGCTG
The DNA here is from genome assembly GCA_000803305.1 of Toxocara canis. NCBI lineage: Eukaryota > Metazoa > Nematoda > Chromadorea > Rhabditida > Toxocaridae > Toxocara > Toxocara canis. The sequence continues at coordinate 183,414 of JPKZ01000903.1, forward strand.
ATTGCTTCAGTTTCAGTAAAAAATAGTCGAAAAAAACCTTTTTACATCATCGTCTTTTTATGGATATATCTAATAATCATTAATAGAACTTAAAGAAAAGTTTCTTTAATACTTAACGAAAACATTTCAAGTTATTAATAACTTACGGAGAACCTGTGAAGGCGTACTTGCAACGGATGCGATATTTGATGGTGTGCAACAATAACCGTTATTGCACGTTCCCTGCGCGCAAGGATTAGAGTTTGAGCATTGCATAAATACGCAAACAAGACCACCTTGTCCACCCGTTGGAAATTGTCCTGAAACTGTGATACTAGTTTACCTATAGAACCAACCGGCTTATTGGTATTTATACTGAAGTGAGCCATGGCTTTTTCTTGTTTCTACAGAAAAGAAAATCAATTTTTTGAATTTTGATGATGAAAGAACATTAAAGTTTATATGGAATTTTGAATGCTCAGGTGTTTTGAACACGAGAATAAATCCGCAAAAAAATATGAATGAAATATTTCTATGAAATTCACAAACTAGCCATTGTTAGCAAACCGAAAATCTTCTTTAAAAAAATTGGATAAACACTATCACTTAAACTGATCGCCGAGAAAAAGAAATGCAACGAATTCCACAAATTTGAGTATTGTATCGAAAATGACCGAAATTCAAACAATGAGATCCGATGACCGTAACCTTTTCAAGCCGCTAGGTCGAGTTTACCAAATAGGCAAATATATGTGTCCTATGCCTCCAGTTTGCATATGCAAATGCATCCGTTAAGTACAAACTTAGTTATTAATCATTTTTTTGGCAAAAAATCCTTCATAGATTTTACTTGAACGTTGATCTACCTCACTTGAATAGATTAGCACTATTAACTGGGGCAAGCGATAGAACTTCATCATGTTCATGGGGGTTCGATTGAGTTCATTAAACCTACATAATGAAACGCCCTGTACCAATACTAGTGGTGTAATGCATTTGAGCTGGTAACATTTCATGAAGAAAGTTTGCCCATCAAAGCAACTCTTTGTCAGTTTTACGTCGAGCACGCCAGATATGGAACATAACAAATTTGATTGTTTATATAAAAGTTTCTTTTGCTAAGCAGAGCCATCGATTTCAGCGATGCGCCACAACGATAGAATACAGTTTTTGAGCAATAAGACCATTACAATTACCGCTAAAGAAAAATGATTGAGAGGATGCACTATAAAGTGAAAATTGCTATCCCCATTTTCGTTTGACTGTTACTGTTCAAAGCATAAATTCTGGTCGGTAACTTCATAAGTAAATGAATTGTAAGTCTGATTGGAAATATTGAAAGTGAAAAATTCTCACTGAACTTCTGAATATAGAAAAACTGTTAAAAAATACGACATTTTGAAACGATAAAAACCAATAAAAACCGAAAGCGCACTTTTCAAAACGATCATTTCGCAATCGCACTGATAGTTCGTTATCTGCCAACAACTATAATTGTTACTTGCTGTCATACTAACATCTGTCTTGTACGAGTAGAAAAATGTTGAAAATATAGGGCTTTCATGCGAGGGTGAAATGTTATGATGAGAGCGGAACATACAGTAAGTGTTTAAAATGCAGCTAATATGTTAGCGAGGTGAAAGTGTTAATAATTTTATGTGAAGGTAAAGTAATGCAAACAACACAAAAACAACAATATCAACAATCAAGTCGACTCTATCAGCCTTCAAAACACATTATCGATCGAATCCTGAAACGAAAAAAAAAACGATTACGCATCCTCACAAAATATGTCCAATGCTTTCAAGAGTAAATTCAACACACTGGTGATGAGTATCATTTACTATTTGAGACTCAACTTACTACTTGAGACATTTTTCAAGGAGTCTACGCCATCGTCAAGAAAATGATGACAGACGGTCTCAGAGCTAACCTTGTATTCATTGCTGATAATCGTGTAAAAAATTTCGATCAAAAAGTCGAATAATTGTTGTGTTATGAATAGTAATCAAGAAAAAAAACGAGAAAATAGTTTCTATAGACAATCGGTTTTTCTCAACCATTAGAAAATTTTTCTCCCTCTTTCTCTCTATAACACTAACTATTTATCTGTACGATGAAGTTATCGATTGATTTGCCTTCACAAAGATGCACCTTATATTGGTTTCGAAAAGAGCATTTCGAAAAGTCAGCACAGTAAAATTCGTTTTCAATCGCAGTGATAATCGCCTACTAAAACATTTACTTTCGACACCTAGAGGGAAAGTTAACGGTTTCATTACCACTTCCATTAAGAAGATAAGTTCAAAAGTGCTCATGGAGAATCCTCAATTCCGCATCTACAACAATATTCAGTTATATACCGATCGAAAAGAAACAAAGGGCGGAAAGAAGTCCTAAAATGAGTTAAAAATTACTCAAAGCTATGTATATGTTGACAAATATCTCATGGAATTCGCACAAAACAGAAACCTCAAAGATGTATGCAAGTGTGAGTTGGGCTTTGAGAAATATCTTTGTGAATGGGATCCGAAATTGAGACTAATCAACATTTAGTACGACTCACCGATGACTTAGCCATGGGCCAACATAATCCACGAAGATCGCAATAGTGTGATCGAGGGCATTCAATGCTGAACTTACAGCGGTGTTGATTATGTAATGGCATTGTTGACTTTGGCGGCGTGGTTGCAGTATAATGTGGTAATGTGACCGCTTCGGGTATTCTAAGCGTCATTTCCTTCTTGTCCGTCATAATACTCAACGCTCTGTCTTCATCGTAAATGTCACGCGATATATTTGTGCAACAAACCGATATCCATTTATCGATGTGTACGCACATATCGAATGAACTTGGACATAGCTCATCGATACATTCATGTGAAGGTGTTGTCCCATCAGCACAATGAACGCCCAAATCACAGCATTGCCCATCCCTAAGACAAGTGTACCTAATTGGACACATATTCGTAAGTTCGCAATCCGCGTCCTTCAAACAACGAGTCGTACTCTGCAAACCACTCAGTCGGTAAACTACATATAAATCGATTCTATATCATTGCAGCTTTCAACAAATGATTTTTAGGCGTAAGAAGGTGTGACTAAAATTACTATTAAGAAGTCATTATATTACGGGAAAAGTCAACTAACGAAAATAAGGAGAGAAATAAGCGGAAATTGTTTCTTGCATTTTTTTTTCATCTGCTTTCTCCTGTCATAATAAGTTGCGAATTTTCTCTCCTAAATAGTACCCTTTTCGACGTACATTCTGATGGAAACGAAAACCACTTTTTGTTATGAGTTCCGTGGTTCTTCTTTCAAACCTTCTCCAACAATTCAGTTAAGAGTACTTTGGTTTTAGAAACTATAAGCGTAGAATTTAAAAACAAGCTTTCTTTTCTTCGATCGCTGAATATTTCTCGGCAAATTTTTCAACGTTTTACTCGCAAATTCATAATACGTATAGCTTCCAGTGCATTACACCATAGCCTCAATAGAGTGCATTCCTAAGTGTTTTCATCGATGCAGCAGAGATGTTTGCTCGGCGTAGAGCAGCAGCGAGTCGTGATTTTTGTGGGGACACAATCTGACAGGCGAATCGGGTCATCTGGTCATTCAGCTCTACTCCTCATCACAAACAAACTCAGCTTCGAACAGTTTACTCCTCTTGAGAAGTCAACGAAAAAAAAACGTCATCTCTCAAATACGACAAATTTTTTACGAAAAAAAAAAGTTCGGAGACTAATCAACGAAAGAATCGGGCTAGCTAGCCATTTTGTCTGTCGTCTGTCTCATCAATCGCATATTTCAACAAACGTATACAATAGCACAACCAAAAATTGCACGCGCATTCAATCGATTAAATCGTATATTCCACTAGTCGAGCGATAGAAAGAAATTTTAAAATTTTCTTCCCCCTTTTCCTGTTAAGTACAGTCAGACTGTACATTCGACTATAGGCTTAACACGATAGGCGCTTTGGCTCTCCTCCGCATAAAATTAGCCAACTTCACAAACTGTTTGTAAATTGCGAAAATTCAAATTTTTATGGCCCATTCGATTATATGAATTTTCCGATAAAAGTCTGTTCATTTCGCAATCGAATTAAATGAAGTACGCAATCAGAACGGCCATAAAGTATGTATAAATTGTTCCACACCAAAAAGCATAACTTCCTCTATGGTCAATAAATTACTTTGAAACTGAACGTGGAAGTTATCCTTAAGGCATGAAGTATATCGGTCAAATTTCACAACTACACCTACCCTTGTAATTCCACAGTTGAAACTACTACGCAAAGACATATGCAAATGCAAACGTACGTAGTGATGTAACGTAGCAATAACACCTGTGCAAGCTGCAAAACTTGCAAAATTCATTTTTGCAAAAAAAACCAAAAACCAAAGCTCAGTTAAAAACATCAAATTAAAAAATTAAATCATTAAAAAACTTTTTAAAAGTGAAATTCAAAGCACAAAGCATAAAAATTTGAACGATCGAATCTTATCAGGTAAAATTCGAATTTGCAACGCTAGTGAGCAGCAATTATTGAAATCGGGCTTTCCGATAATCGAGTTGTCAAAGCGCACATCGCATCAACCCCTTAGCGTACTTTCTTGGTTGTTTTCCAACAGTTCAGTACATCGAAGATTTCACTAAGGTTCGAGCGGTATTGCACACTATGAGGTAGGAAGGAAAAAGTTTTAGATCTAGGTCGTTTTCGTCAACCATTCATGAATTATCACCTCCCTTGCTCACTCAATAGCACAGCATAAGGGAAGCGATGAGTGGATCGCTCATAACGTCACTTTCTGGGCAAAGTAGACCGAAGAAATAGCTCACCACTCTCTTTGCGCCCTCAAATGGCCGCCGCATCATCCGGAGAATTTTTTGCCGTTCAATTCTACCAAATATACCATACATCGATCTGTCTGTACCGTTTGCGCAATGTACAGTTCTTCGTCTATACCATTTTGCATTGATAGCAGTTTTTGCAAAACTGAAGAGCGAAAAAAAAACAGCTTAATATTGCAAACTATATCCCTTACCTTAATGATATGGGTCGACGTTGTTGTCATTTGTGTGGAGGCCGACTGCACCGATGGCATTTCGAGATTTTGGTGAGTACAGCTGTTGTCACATCGTTGTCGACTACATTTAGCAACGCATCCAAGTGGCTTGCAACAAACTTTACGCTTACACGTATACCCTGATGGGCACTGCTTATGGCTGCTACACATTACTGGCGTTGAAAGACCTTCCATACCATTCGGACAAATCCGTTTCTTATGTGAATCACTGCGCCAAATCGAGCCAGTGATCACTCTCGATTCCGGATGTTTCAATCGATTTTCGAACAAGCGCTCCTCGATCGCATCCAATTCTTTATTGTGCGCAAGAGGTTGTTGTTCCGTTGTTTCGTAAGTGGTATCAAATTGTGTGTCTGTAGTAGCGGTGTATAAATCTGCTGCCTTCGATAACTGCTGCCGAACTTCAGTTAAGTCTGTAACCATTTGAACGTTCGTTTTCTGTGTATCAGTAATGGAATGTAATCGTGATTGTCGTACGCTATACGAGGTATTTGTATTCGACTGCTGAATGATGTTTATATCCCGACAGCAACGATTTTGATCGCATGTCGAGTCAGGCGGACAATCAGTGTGAACAATACACTCACGAGGCGATCGCAATGGCATTTGTCCGCCCATGCAAGGACGATGATTTAGCTGCGAAACGCGACAGCAACGTCCCATAATACAGGTGAATCCTTCCTGACACGGATCATCGAATGAGCAAACATCACTCCATTCGTCAATGCATTCATGCATTTGAATTGGAGCCTTGTGCTTGAATTTCTCGTAGCTCTCGGAGGAGAAGGAGTTAATTGGTGTTAGGGATTCAGCTTCATTTAACAAAATCTGGTTCGCAGAATAAGCGGGATCGGTGGTGCCGTTCGTAGTGGTGGTGTCCTTAGGCGTTTGATCGGTTTCGTTGAACTGGTAACCGATTGGACAACAACGCCCAGCATAGCATACCGTCTGGGGGGGACACTGCTGCTGAAGCGTACATCGAGTAAGTGCTGCAGTATGCGCATATCCTGTTGCACATTGTGTGACTACACAACATCCGTTCATACATCTCATGTGCGCCCTACAATCGGTGTCGTTCGTGCAAGACGATAGGATTCCACATTTGGCTGAAAACAAGGGGAGGGTTGTTTGATTGTAGGAAAACACAAATGCGGTGGTTTTAACAAATAAGATGCACTCCTTATGCATAATTTTTATGCCAAATCTCCCATATTTGCGGCTGCCCCAGAAAAATTTCCTATGAGCGAGCCAATAACTAGATATTATTGAGATACCGATGAACTAATTGATTACTTAAGAAATTGAGGCAAAGAGCGTCATACAATCATCTACTATAAAATGATTCGTCCTAGCTCGTTTCAAAAAAAAGGAAAAAAAAATGTCTGATACGCAAAAGCTATTCCAATATTTCTCTATAAAAATTTTGTCTATAAAAGATTTCCGCTGATTTATGCAATGAACTTCATTGTGTGTTACAAACTGAGTGAAGGGAGCGAATTTCAAAATTTTTGAAAATTAGCTTATCAATCCGAATTGTTTGAACGATTTAGGCGTTCTTGACTTCAGTTTTCTGAAACTGATCTCTGAACGAGTAACGACCTCATCAGAATAAATGACTACCAGAAGAATTCGCATAAATCGATAGCATTGTTTTTCGCACGGTAAGGGTTACACGGTTCTCCGTCTGTATCGATAGCTATAACACATACGGAACCCGTCCGCACATTGAATTCACAAATGTGAAAATCGAGGTATAAAACCAACCAAAAAGATCGTAACCGTCAAAACCAGACAGGAAAACACACCAACAGACACATACGTATGTATACAAACCAACTCTTGGCTCAGATTTGTTTTCCGCACAATTATGCCATCTAATAGTGACAACATGAGAGGGGCGTGATGAGTAAGATGTATACGATAACACAGCCATTAGCAGAACGATAAACATATGTAATAAAATGATGGAGAAAGAATTAAACGAATCTGTCTATCCCACCTCTTTTTTCTCTCCTCTCCTCCTCCCACCCCTCACAACCTTTAACATCTTTAGCGCATGAGCACGTAATCGATAAGTGTCTAATATATCAGCCCCGTTTTCAATCGATGGTATCGTAATGGTGTTTTTGTTAGGTTATGTTAGCAGGTATGTGTTGGCACAAAAGTGGTACAAAATTTCTTAAACAAACGAACGCACTAATTTGCGTTGTTTTTAGATGCGCATAACACAAAAACTTCCGCATTCGGCGGTTCGCAATCGAATCGTTCACAATGCGATGCACAATTAACCACTTTTACGAAGTGCTCTTTACGATAGCGATCTATTGCTTCTCTTCTATACTCAAATATTCCATTCCATTCTCAACAATAATTTTTTTACGATCTTTGCGTATCAGTTCAATTCTTTTTGTACCTATCAATGATATGTTATTCATTCCGTCTACCATCTCCAACTATTATATACATTTTTTTTTCACTCAACATTTCATTTATCATCACATACATTCCCATTTGGGTTCCCATTGGGTTCAAGAAAATGCAACTTTCGACAATAATAAAACTGATAATTAACTAACGTTTCAGATGGAATCATTTAAACGCAATAAACATCAATGAAACATTTGTGATTCCAAATTAGTTACAATAATACTTCCAATGCATTCCGAATCGTCTAAATTTGATCGTTTAAATTGTTGATCGCATTTCGACCTTTCGAGAAAAGAAAGTCAATCGTTCAGATTCAGTTCAACTAAATAAAAGCAAAAAGATGAAACCCTAATCACCTGTATCATTTGTGACGATGAATTTCGGTAGAACATCTTCTAGACACTGTCCATGCGAACATACAAGACCACGACGACATTGTCGAGTCGAAACACATGAACCTCCGCCCGTTAGGAGAGGACGACAACAATCGGTGAGTGGAGAGCAGAATTTATGTGATGGACATATTGTGGCACATTGATCCTGCACACTACAATATACTACAAAGTGGGATGTGTTTGGTTAGTAAGAGGCGAATGGGTAATCAAAGGTAGCACACACCGTTCACAAGGGGACAACACAGCGATTGTGCGGTACATCGAAATCGTGGCGGGCATGACGCATCATTGGAGCATAATCCACGAGGTGCCGATCCATCCATGCATAAGTCTAGAGAATCGAATGAAATTTTAACAAGTTGTCCGTAAGTCATAAAATCTACAAAGAAACTGGAATACTAATACAGTCTGGGAACTAAAGAAAACCTACAATAGCTAGCAAAAATACTGCGGCACACTAATAGTATCGAAAACGTTCGTATCTGTGTGCCAGTTCATTGTAACGAAATCATTCAGAAGAACATTTAAAGTTCACTGTCTATTTCTTTTGCTCGTATCAGTTGCTGATATGTGTTTTATTTTTATGCCATCCATTGGGTGGGATGGATGGTCACACAGCATGTCTAAACGGTCACAACTGATCGAGCATTTAACGCCCATCGATCCAGTTCCCGAAAATATTGAACCGATAGTGTATTTCGAACGTATGGCTTGCAAATCAGATGCAGAAGGTATTAGTGTAGCCTCAAAAAGATGAAAGAGTAGACCAGTTGTTCGAAAAAATCGGTTTAAAAATTTTAATGAGCTTTTCAAGTGGTCGACAAAATTACAAGAGTACAACTCACGGCTGAGCGAAAGCACAACACAAGTGCCGTTGATGCATGCATTGCCAAGAGAGCAATTCGACGAGCACGCTAAAAATTTCATTCATATTACTGCGGAACAAGTGGAAACCTTTTACATGCCGTAAGAGGAAAAATGTCATAGCATGCCGTTGGCAAAGGAGAGGTGAGGGGGAAGATGTTCGGAGGTATTCATTTAAAAAAACTGATATTAGAAGGTATTAAGGTATTTTTTATTTGCTTAAAAAGTATTTTCGTCTGTGCGTTTCATTGTTTCACTCACGAGCCACATAACGATGATAGTTTTGCTTGACGGATGCAACGCACGCCTGCTGTTCGAAACTGAATGTTAGCCCATCTGAGCAGCTCCTCCTTATCCAACGATTGCTGCTGAAAAAAAAAAATGGCTTGTCTAGTGCTCGACTGATTAGTGAAAAGCTAAAAGGTGTGCTTTTAAAAAATGTTAAAGAAGCTGAAAGATCGCAGAATAAAAAGTCTAGCCAATAATGTGCTCCATTATAATGATCTCCAGGTGGCGATTCTTAATAATTCAATAATCTATTCTTCCTATTTTTTCTCGGCGATTGGGGCACCTCCTTTGGCCCCTTGGCTGCCCCCGTTGTTGCCTAACGAAACGGCGATGGTGTGTGCCGTTAATGGAACGAAATGCCAGAACTGGATTGCGCATAATGACAAATGCCACAGTTCTTCACATCACTTCCTCCCTCCATCCCCCTTCCCATTGTTGCCTCATCTCAGTTAATACGCTATTCAAACAAGTCTATTGTTCTTGGGAAACCTACAGTTCTTCCTCGTTCACATCAGCTATAACGATCTTCCTCTTTATCCTACTCGTTCTCCCTCTCTCTCTCTTCCTCCCCACCCCCCACCCGCACGTATAACGCGCAGGCCGTCCTTTCAGGGGATTCGTGAGGAGTAACGGATATTTCTTCCTCGTTCCATGGACGATGAGAGGATTCCTAGCAAAAGATGAATGAGAAGGATCATCTGCCGTTCTTCTTATATCCTTCAAAGAACGCCTCTGGACATGCGTGCAATACGCAGTGCTCCATCCGTATCATATGTGTCATTCACAGTTTGGTATCATGGAAAACTACAAAAAAAAACCTTCAGTGGTGAAGGACGAGAAGGATGCAAGCGAAAGATTTCTCTTTAAAGATGCAAACTCACTTTTGATCACATTGAAGAAAAGTAGACGTATCGTCGACATTCTGCTGAAGACAAGTCATCGGTACTGAACATGAACCACCTTCTCTGGCACCCATATCTTGCACTATAAGGTATCATATCATTTAGCGGGTCCATTGAAGATAATGTTCACCCAAAATAAGCGGCTTCAAATGAGTATACAATATTACCTCCCGTTTATCAACTGGTGATCCTTTCCGAAGCTCGCTGAAAACGTTTAAAAAAACAACTCACTTGACACAAGATCAAACAGCGAGGTCTTTTGCGCCAGGGCTGCTTATTTTTGCCCAGCGATATTTGCACTGCAGATACTTACGCCATAGGCCGTGGTGACACACATTTTTTAGAATTTGTCAGTAGCGCAAACCACCAGCAACTAAGTGACCAAGTAATGCCAGCGTTACATTTCTATTGCAAAATCAGTACGACGAGGTGACATGAGTGCGATAAAGATCGTCAAAATCAGATGGAAATAGGTAAACTGGTGAGAAATGCGTGCAAATTGCGAAAGATAAACAAAAATATGTTAGTGGCTTAATGCAGATTACATTTCGACGCACGAACACACAACAATTCAACAAACACAATACTGCTATGACTCTTCGGTCTCGAGTAAAGCAAAATGATATACACGAGTTGTTATGCAAGATGGCAATGGTTCAGAGCTAAAAAAAAGTTGTGCATAACAAAATGGATCAGAGTGAAAAATGGAAATCAGCTATTCGAGGACTTATCGAATGATTGCGCGGTCAGACAGAAACTTACTTCAACAATCATAAAAAAACTATAATTTTAATTTTTGCTCTAATTGCCTGTTGCATTTGGACTCTACGTGAACAGCCACCTCCTCTCCGCATTTCGGTCATTTGTATGCGACGTCATGCAAAACATGAAGAAAATTTTGCAGACTGTACTGCATTCTTCTTGCCAGTTGCCAGCGTCCCCCCCCCCCC
>JPKZ01000903.1:208624-221597 GCA_000803305.1 Toxocara canis
CTTATTGACAGTCGTCATGTTACTCAGATTTGGTCCCATTAACAGCCGTCATAATACTATGATTTGGTCATATTGACAGCCGTCATGATTCTCACATTTATTTTTATTGACAGTCGTTATGATATTCCCATTCAATCTTAATGACATTTGGTCATATTGAGAGTCTTACACTCAGATGGATTTGGTCTTATTGACAGTCGTCATGACACTCAGAATTTGACTCATTGACAGGCGTCATGACACTCAGATGTGATGCGGCCTTATTGACAGTCGTCATGTTACTCAGATTTGGTCCCATTAACAGCCGTCATAATACTATGATTTGGTCATATTGACAGCCGTCATGATTCTCACATTTATTTTTATTGACAGTCGTTATGATATTCCCATTCAATCTTAATGACATTTGGTCATATTGAGAGTCGTCGTGCTACTCGGACTTGGTCTTATTGACAGTCGTCATGACACTCAGAATTGATGCGGTCTTATTGACAGCCGTCATAATTCCTACATTTGGTCTTATAATTAAAAACTTGAAAATATGGTGAAAAAAAACCGCCAACACAAATTCCTGTCATTCAATATATACGAATTGAACGATAGAATAGTGAAGTTATATATCGGTTTTTCCTTTTGTTCACTTCGTTTTCTTTATTCCTGTCCGCTCTTCACTTTCAATTATATTTTGTACATTTTAACATTCTTTGTATTAAAATGTTTAGAGAACATTTATCCATCTCTATTTTTCCATCAAAGCTCTTTAGATTCGCTTCAATGAAGAATTTAACGATGCGGCTGAAACAAATACTTTGATGGAATTGGATGATTTTGGAGTTCGTTCTCTCATAAGCACATTTACACAATTACTGTTTAATCCATTGTCAATCATGCAGCATAAGCGATCTCATTCAGATTATTACCTGAACGTTGATTACTTCACAATATTACTTCGACTTCAACTGTGCACCTTTGCAATAAATAGCACACCGATGTACTACAACGTCTCTTACGATAACTTTCAACATTAGTGTACAATCCAGCAACATCTGAATACTCAATACACAACACATTCTCCTCAATGCCTTCACAAAGAAAATAATCCCATAAGAAATATACGAACACTTTGTTATGGGCAATGAAATCCGTAACATTAAAATATAACAACTGAAACATGCTACGAAGACCGCCCTCATAAACAATACATGATAAGCGGTGACATTTACGAAAGAAAATGTGACAAGCATATATTAGGGACGGTATATATATATGTATATATACATATATATTATAAATGCTTGCAGTATTAGAGACAGTACGAAAGATAAAACAACCAATAAATAACTGAAGGAGTGAATAACGATGTCGCTAGGACTGATTAAGGAAATCGCTTGTTATCCTCCTCTTCCTTCCGTTTAATCCCATCCGAACGACAATGAGTTCGTTTATAAACGTTTAACTGATTTTATTTCAGATCAAACAGATTTTCGATTTCAATATAGCACATGTTTAGAACGCCTATCCATTACATTAATAAACGGATCAAAAAACTGCAAGCAGAAAGACAGTTAGTCTCAAGCGAAATTTGAACCATTCAACAACAGCACGAAAAATTTTAATTTGATTATAGCACCGTGGATTTACAATCCTTTTCGACATTATCGAAGATTGCGGCGCTCGCTATTTTCTTCCTTTCACCGTTTCCTCTTTCTCCCGTGGCTCCTCTAGCATTTGCTCCAACATCAGCATTCCCAGTTTCGTTTAGATGGGCATTAATGCAAATTTTCAAACGACTGTAATTTAAAAAAAAAAAGAAAACAAATATGAAAAGGCGATATTTCTGGGATATTTCAAAAGCGAACTCAACAATCACAACATATCGATTTTCGAAAGGAAACTTCTTCTAAGACAAATGCGGAAGTAAAAATCGGAACTTTAAGGCGAAAAAAAGGAATAATTTCAAAACTTCACTTTATTTAGCGATGTGACTTTTAAAGTCCAGACTGCGCATATGCGCGCATACGCAAAATGTCGATGGGTGTATGAAAAATAACAGCTACTGGAATTTGCGCACAAAATCAACTGGTACGGCCGCTTGCTGAACCCGCGAACGCTCTTCCTCGGAATCGGAGCTGCAATTAATAGAAATAGAAATCGTTGTGTAACACAGAAAATGCAGACAGTCTGTGCGCACGTAAATGTAACGATTTGTAATCCATTTCAATTATTCAGTAATAGTGCGGTCGATGATTTGTGAAGAACATTACAACTTCTTCAGTTAATAGGTGATCATATCCGCGATCATCTGTGCGTACAAATCGTCTGCGTCCCCCTTCCTACGCAATCGTTCAAACAGCTAAAAACGACCAGAAACGAAAACTTTTCAGCAATTCATTCTCTATTTATTATCGTTGGCTTATTAAATTTGTTTAATGTTCATGCTCAGAGGTGCCAATTTCAGTTCGTCTAAACCATTTGGTAGTATGATGTGCTGTCGATAACAAAATATATTCTTTAGTGACGTTAACATAAACCGACTAATCGCTTATTTAACAATAGCTTTTTGAGATGTGCACGAAACAAAACGAGAAAATTCAGTATATCATTTATTTCAGTGTATGCGAACATCAGTGAATGTAACAGTCCTGTGGCCGTAGTTGTGTACGTTAAATTGTGCGTCAAATGAGATGTGGTAATCGCAACGAAAGCACTCATACCAAAATAGAGTCAATGCGCATATGCGGGCACGATTGCTTCATCAATTTTCACTTTCTCCCTGCGTTAAATACTTTGAGCAAATACACACACACATACCACTTGGGAATCGAACTCAGATTCAATCCGTCTATAAAACATTTGCGTCACCTCCTACCTCTCTGTCTTCCTTTCTTCGTCCTCCTCCCCCTCCCCTCCTTACTCTTCACTCCCTGTGAGACGAAGCAAACAAACTGACCGAAGAGAATACACCGATTAGTGCTCTCCATCAAATAGTGCGCTCATTTAAAAACCCCAATAAGACCTAATACCTCTTCTTACCTCTGAAGAAGCAATACTACAATTTCTTTTTTTTTCTTTTCGATTGTTCTCAGAAACAGTTCCTGGAATGGCGCGCGCAAAATGAAGCAGAAAATCATTTAAGATGACATGAAATAAAAGTAACATCTAATGTACTGAAGTACAAATAACAATGGCACATCCTAGCCGCTTAACAGATAGCTCGTACGCTACACTTAAACAACTACCTAAATCAGTCCATCAAATAGTCATGATTTAGTACAGAACGAGTAAGCGCAAATTCGAAAATTCTTAATAGTGTGATGACAAAAACAGACAAACTAGTATGAAGAGATAGATTTTATATGCACAAACAAATAGCTAAATGAGAAAAATAGCGTGAGAGTCTTTAGAATTCTATAGCCTTTACAAAAGGCACAATAAATTCGTATCGATAAATTTTTAAAATGTGTTCCTTGATACACAAATACTAAAAAAAATACTTACGTCCACATACTCGCAAGCACTCTTAACTTAACCAAAATCCCGACAAATCTCTTTTCATATTTCGCATTTCCTATGACAAACACATCAAAGTATCATATTAAGAAAAAGAAGAATGACAATAATAGGTCTCAATATTAACTATAAGGGAAAACATAGCAAAAAGAAGGTGTGTGACCGCAAAACACTTTAACCAAACGCTTATTTATCCTCATAATCATAGCATAACGTTCATCCTATAGCCTTTAGAATTCGTCTTCGCTTCATTTTTTTTTTCACAGAGAACATATACATGTTCCACAGAAATGCCTAGATGAGAGAAAATTTCTAATACAGCTTCCTTTTTTTTTGTTCAATATCTTCGACGACAATAATATAAATGGTAAGCTTTTTGGCTTATTCGTTTGCAAGTCCCAAAAACGATCGTTAAGTTCCGAATCGCATACATCTCGATCAACATAATGTCATGATTAGCGAAAACGCGGAAATGTTGACCAAATCAACATCAAATATTCATAATTTTTCGCCCACTCTCAACGCTCTAAGCATATAAAACTCCCGTCACTCAATGTCAACAACGACGATGACTGATGATCACTAAACGAATGATACAAGATGAGTTTTGTGCGAGTGTAAGTTTCAGTATGAATGAAGCATCCCTTTCTGGAAAGCTTATTTTGCACGTCAGCAAACAGAAATGCAAATTCAATACTTGGTTTACCCAAATGGAATGTCCACTACTATATGTATGCAAAGTTCGGCTATTTCCATCAGAGGACAACCAACAAATATATCACAAAGTTGCAGTCTACTTTTCAAGAGTGACAATAAAACATGCTGATTAATGATGTAAAATAGCAGATACTATCTCGAGGCAAATGTTTCGAACCAACAACTAGCGCCATTTTATATTCGTCGAATACCGAGCATTAAAAAAAGATTCTAAAATGAGCATCTAATATCGCAGACCATGAAAAATCACTAATGAAAAATTTTGCACATTTATGAGAAATCTTTTACATAATACAACAAGAAGAGGTCATAATAGCGAAAAGAATACATAAAGCAATTAAGCAGATCTTACTTAGCTCGTGAACCGCAAATTCTGATTTATTTTGGCAAACGTGCTGGAGGAAAAAAAAAGTAGCATCAAAATTAAAAAACTGTTAAATTTCGCCGAGAATAAAACGAGGAAAGAAATTCCGTACTTACGAAATTAATAAATCTATTGGCATTGAGCATGAGCTCAGAATGCGCATCAATCGCACTAACAAAGGACAACCCAGCAATGGAAAAGCTCAGAAAACATGCAGACGGAAAAAACGCTGCCGCTGTTATTGCCACTACTTCAGGATGTGCTTCGAAGCTAAAATAGTGATGTCACTAGGGTAATTATCAAACTTTTACCTCTTGCTTTTGGTTTTATGAAATCCGGCTGGAAAAAATTTGGGCACTCTCTCTCATGAAACAACCAAAGTCACTGGTCGGTGTGCCAGACTGGCGGGGAACAGCAAGTGCGGAATGTTGCCGTCCTTCAACGTCGTCATGGTTCGTCGGGTAGAACTGTTGGCAACAGGTCCAATTCAACATTCTGTTCTGATAATACTCGAGCATTCTACACAGTGACTTAAAGGGGAGTCGTTAAATTAAACACCTGCTTCTCAATGAAGTTGGCGGTAATGACTGATAACTGCCATTAAAGAAGAACTGAAGAAAAATCATCGACACAGTGCTGACTAAACTAGCGATAGCACTGTAAAGAACGACACTGTGGGTTGGTTCTAGAGGTCAATAAAGCAAAAACGGCCATAAAGGGTGGCCGCAGGTCTTCGAAATGTTTTTTTATTAGTTATGGTGTGCCCATGTGATTCGTATATGTACTATCGTATTCGTTTCTGGCCAAACGATTTCGTAACAAACAAAGGATGGAAGAAAACAAAAAACTACAACTCAGAAGCAAATCAAACAACTTCGACCGACGAGAAGGACACAGAGAGATGCCATACAAGATACTATCACTGAGTGTTTTTGTGTGTATTTCAGAGAGAAGACGAGATAGCACGCTTAACGAAGTGGGCAGTGAAGTCAGCTCCTCTAAGCTAGCCCACCTGCCCACATCCGACGAGCATTGCATCATTCTTCTGGCTCGTGCGCAGATTCACGTGAAAATATGTTTAGAAAAATGTAACGCATTTGTAATCTAACAAAGTAATCAGACAAATGTATTGTTCAGAGCTCTTCGTTGCTTGATGTCAACTCATAATCACATCCACCACAGAGACTCACCAAGAGAAACTCTGGTTTTCCGCTATGAAAGATTAAAAGGTTTATGGGACGTTCAACACATCATTTCCATTTCTCACCTAAAAACAGTCGGAAGTTGTAAGCTATTTTACGGCTGAAATTCCTCTTCTTATTTCCAAACGTGAGTCCAAAAGCAAAAATCAAAAAGCCTCCTTAAATGGAACAACTTCGATGCCTTAACCATTCAACATCAAAGAATCACTCAGCATATTACCTAACATACGTCGATCCAAAAGTTTCGAGACAAGTACACTGTGCTGTGAAAACGATAACGCTAGAGATGCCACCGTTACCCATGAGATGCATATTGTTTCAACACTGTGCAACAACAATCGCAACCCGAAATACAAAAACTTCATCTTTCAAGCGAATAAAAGCCGTAAGACTGCGAATGAACGCATTTATTGCTGCATGCAGGTAGCTAAGGTAGACTCCCTTCTACATCCAAGCCAGCGAACATTCAGTGGATATAAGACTGTTTCGGTGCTCAGGGACAGTTCTTCGCACCTTCAGACACATGGTTTAGCCGAATGGATTCAGATCATGGCCCCAGGAGCCCACTCAACTACAGCAAACTAAGCCAATCAAGTTTTCATTTTGTGCATATAATTCTCAGTAAACCGATCCTTCTACAATAAAGACGTGCGACAATTGACACACGATGCCTAGTGACTAAGAAACATTAAGTAATCAACAAAAAAAGCGGTTTTTTAAAAAATTTTTAAAAGATCCTAAAACTCATCAACTTTTATACAAATGCCCAAGCAACGCCGACGACGAAAAAAATTCAGTGATACATTAAAAAATGTTAAATAGAGGGAAGATACTGCGAGTAACAACTGCAATAAACCAACGAACCAGTTCGAATCATTCGGTTTTCGTCTTTTCCTAGGCGGCCCTCCATCATCGCCACCTTCACGCTCATTCGCACCATTTGTGATCCTCTCTCGACTGTCCCTCAACAACTGTATTCCGACTTCTTGCCAAGGGTGATAACTGTCTGTTACCACAGGTACGTCCACAATTTGCAACCGCCTGAACAGTACAAAGAAGGGCGGACTGCACGACGAATTCTTTGAGATTTTTTTTGTTTTTGCATAGCCTTTTTGATCATGTACGTTAGTGATGTAGGACTGTCTGCTAGGCCTGGCGTAGTAAACAATCACTTTTCTCTTTTCCAAATACCATTCAACCTAAGCATATGACGTATGGAGACTCAAAGAAGGAAGTGTAATGACGTCATAACCAACAAGGCGTCATAACGTCGTTTACATCAAACGTACTATGTAATGACAGCTACAGAGTTTTCTGAAATCGCCACGAAATATGATATTTAAAGAAGAGAATCAGCCAGCTAGCTTTTGGACCGAATAAGATGACATCGAAATGTAAACTGCAAAGATAACAACCTAACCTGTCAATCATATCCTCGAGGAAACGTCGGATTTCTTCACCCTCGTCGTCCTCGATATTTTCATTTTGCGCCGAACAACTCTCTCGTTTATCATTGTTCATTATAGCAATCTGTAAAAAAAATGTCTTAAAAATGCTGCTCGCTTGACATAAAATCAACTTTCATCGAAGATCAATCAACCATTTGCAGTACTGATCACAAAAGGCCTCAAAAATCAACTAAACGCTTGAAGAGAATTCTCGTTGCGCTCGGTCAACACAATTGCTTGGGGAGCCATCGTTTGACCGATCGACTGGGCTTCACTCCAAAGTTTATTTTGCCGTTAAACACATCCATAGATGACTTTGCTCTCTCAAGTTTACGGCACGTATTTCGCTGCATTCCGAACATGCCGATCTGCCTGGTCGATTCGCATCTAACGACGATACACTCCGCCATCGGCCGCGATCAAACTCCGCTTATACTCCACCATCGGCCGCGATCACCGCACAGTTAGCACGGTCAATATCAGCGCTTTACAATATAACAGACGATTCGATTCAAGCATATATCAAAAATGCATTGTTGTTATCGAACTTAAACTCAGCGTGACTCATTTGAAAAATTTGATAACTGTAATTCGAACCCCAACAAACAAATTTCGCTCAAGCTTCTATCGCAATATTCATTTCCATATAAATTATTTAAAGGTGAATAAAATCGACGAATGACCCAGCGGGATAGTCACGTTTGATGCTTACAGAGAGAATATGTGCAGAAGTGACCGCAGTGCCCTGATATCATGAGTCTAAAAGTATCGTAGATCAAACGATGCGCTTTGTGTCCGCGACGAGGGAAAAGGAAGTTGCTTGAAAGCTCAAATGACGCATCCCCTAAATTCATCAAAAGAAGGATGGGAAAGAAGATTATGTTGGTATAACGTCAGAACCAAAACACAATATTATTGCAAACATCGTATTTTAAGTTATCCAAAAAACAAGGACGCCTTGTTACGTTGTTATTAACTAAATTTAATACCGAAATGCGATCCATCGTCTCTGATTGAGCATTGAGCGCATTACAACGATAGCAGCAACAATCGCGCTGCAAGTTTGTACCATAAGCATAACTGTATCACAAACTGAAGTAAATTATTTTATTGGATGGGATACAAGTCAAAAGAAAATTAACACCAAATCAACACATACACACACCACACACATGCGCACACACATACACATACAACCATCACAATCACAACAAACAAACGCCATAGCTAACGCTTGATCCATATAACGACTAAAAATCAAAAACGAAGCTAAGTTTCAACAAAAACAATCACTCACATGCTTCCCAATGAGATCAACTAACAACAAATCACAATCGTTCACCGCTACAACTTAAAATTGTAAATGCAACGAATCCGAAAGATTTAACGGCAAAGAAAAAACATGAAGTGAGATATCCACTTCAAAAAAGCATCCATTTCAAAAAAAAAAAAACCAGATCTATCACTTTAACACCAGACAATTAAAATAAGAAACAAATAAACAAACGCACTGGTAAAACTAACCAACTCGTCATGCAGCACTCATAGGTTATTAATGCACTCACATTAATTAATGCACTGACATTATGAGTAATGCACTCACATTAAGAGATCTGCTCTAAGACTTAAAAAAAAACAACAACAATAAGCGACAAATGGTAGATATCTATAACGATTAAAAGAAACCAAAACACTACCGAGCACATGTTTCTCTTTATCATCCCCTTGAGGAATAGGGCATTCATTGTACCGCTGACACTGAAAAATAGATTTATGCAACAAAAAAAAAGATTAGACCATAGAACTCATTTCCATGGCGATATCTAACGTATGTTAAATGTGTTCCTTAGACAATGAGCGATATTATGTCAGGTCTGGATAAATCCTGCTCAAGCCTGATCTAGCCAGATGATTGACGGAGTTATGGAATGTATATCAGCATTATGGAACGTAAAATCGCTTTCAAACTGAAGACATGTTAGCATTTCTTGTCGACTCTGGCCGTCTGAAGTACCACTTTTATCAGCATCTTCTCTCTAGACATGAGTAGAAGAACGCCTCTACTTCATATTCAACACGGCAAAAAGTCGTCAACATTTTCAACATGCTTGAATATCTTAAAGTTAGAAAAGCTCTTCAGCTTCAAACGTTTCACACCCATGAACTGCTATATGAAATCCTGAAAAATATCAGTAAGTCTGACGATTCCTTACCATACCAAACAGAAAATTGTTGCATCTCTCGATTAAGTGCCAGCAATTAAGTGCCAACTTTAACTAAGAAAACAAAAAAGCCAACAAAACATACAACTTCGTATGGCAAAAAACATTACAATATTCCTACTCTGAAAATGCCTTAAGCTACATTTTAAGTATACAGAAAGATAAACAAGCGCACATTTAAGCGGATTTCTTGACCGCATTGGCATCAAACAATGTGGTCATATCAACATGATCCAACCAATAGAACGAATCCTTGTTGAGCAGAGCACGTTTCGAACCGGTGGTGATCACTTTCGAATCTTGTTTACCACCACTGTTTTCGCCTTCTGTGGCCTTAGACAGCGTCTCAACGCGTTTATTTCGACTCTCGAGCAAACTTTGCACGCCTTGAATAACTCTTTCAAAACGTGCCACCTCTGACGAGTCGCTGTGCAATACAGCAGCTTCACCTGCAGTTCCATATATGTGATTTACTTTCAAATACATAGACTAACTTACTTCAGCATACCGTATTCTCCAAATAGTCTTTTGCGGGCATTACCTTTATTATGCATCGAAAAGGAAGCTGTAGGGAGGAATTCTGCTTTTGCAGTTCTTTGAGACCTATTTTGTAAGTAAAAAACAACTCGGTGTTGTCAGGGAAAAACAAAAACCAATCGCAGCAAGAGGCTCTACTTTTCACATCAGGAGACTCTGTTCCAAAACGACACCGTTTGAATAAACTGGTACACAGGTCACTTCATATTCATATATAGGGGTTATCGTCGATGATCTCCGCCGCATAACAAACCACAGTTCAAATAGGCTTTGTGAGATCACAACTAGTATCTATGCATTGAATAACACTGCTCATAAGCCACTTGTTTAAGCTGCCTGATTTGCCTTTACGAAAAAGGATGTTCACGATTCGGCGGAGGGTTAAGTACATCGGATATGTGATAATTTGCAAGAGAAATGTGGATAATGAAAGAAAGTCATAAAAACACTTCAACAATACGAACGACATATAGTATTACACCAACAGAACATGACGATTTTTTATTTTTTCAAACTTTTCCTCATCGACTGAACGTCTTCGATACAACCACATATGAATGGCTTCATTATTCGATTGATTCTAATTCTTGCTCGCCGAAGCCCATGGAGATGGTAATCGGCAATTTTTAATTCTATTTTTCAATTCCTACTCCCTTCGGTGTCTTTGCACTCTCCCCTCTCTCGTTCTTCTCCTTCTCAACGCCTACAAAATATCATGCGTAGTTATCATGGCTGAAAAATATCACATGAAGGTTGGCTCCCTCGAATTGATGAAAACATTCCAAAGCGCAGACTTCTTAGACTTCTCGAAACTTCATACTCAAGAAAGAGATACTTCCAGTTAGCTTATGGCAAGACAACTCAGCAGTATGATTACGTTTAAAGAACAAAGCTATTTCGAATCTTCCCCCAACACCGATGCATACGTCCAAACTGCTTTTCGGCTGCGGAGTTAACTTACCATCGACGAATGTGGAAGCATTGTTCGTGCGCGTCTCGAGCGGAATATTCATTTGCACTCCATTCACCGCTTCCTTACAGTCGCCATATCCATAACCACTATCTTCGAAACCGTTAACTGCCACATCCGGTTGGTTATTGTTGTTATTAAAATCTGTAATCGCTGCGCCAGTCAATTTCGTCGACTCGCGCGAGCATTGCGTTGGCACCATCAAAATATTCGAAGTGAGATCTTCGAACGGCGGCAGTCCTCCCGCTACGGGATGATAATACTCCGCAAACATGCCCGTAGACGTCGGATCTTGACGAGAGCAGTGAGATCTTCGAACGGCGGCAGTCCTCCCGCTACGGGATGATAATACTCCGCAAACATGCCCGTAGACGTCGGATCTTGACGAGAGCACGGATTAAGTTCACCGCTGATAAAATCACTAGCCTGCAAACATGACACACATAGCCCACTGGCTTGTCAGGAAGTTCAAACAAGGAAGTGGGATACACGCTAAATATGGGGCTATAGTAATAACTTGGCAATGGCAGTACATGAGAGATGGCTGTCATCGAATGCGATTGTGTCATTCAACCTGATTTGAAAGTTTTGTTAAGCGGTCAAAATATGCCACAAAAAGTGAGGAGTGAGTCAACAAATAATACGACTTTAAATAAGTGGGAACTTCAACGGGTGATATAACTTCTTCATAATAAACAATGCTTAATGAAATCCGAAATTCAGAAACGATTTTTTAAAAAGTGCCTTCCGCCCGAATACACAACAAAATCCGTAGCGCTAATCAAAATGTAATCAACTCAAACATAAACGACCATAGTACGCACCCACTCATTTTGCCCGCCTTTCGCTGCTAATCGCTTCGTCCAAACAAGGCATTTCTTTAAGCAAATCAAGAACTTATTTTTTAAACTGAAGACCCCCTCCTATCGAACGACGGCAATAATAATAGCAGCCAAGACCTTACGTTGGCAGGGAAAAGACATTTATTAGCAATAGCGAGCAACAGTACGGACTACGAAACAGAGCCGGTAAGCCGAAAAAACGAGCGAGGAATTGCTGCTTCACCAACATAACCGTTGGTCTATTTTGCTTCGATTGGAAAGTCATTCATCCTTTAACAGTATTCACCGTCTTCACAATATCTGCTTCAAGATAAACAGTCTAAACTAAGTAAAAGTGACCTGGTTCAGTTTTCAACTGAACAAATAATGAGCCACAAATATTCTAAGAAAAAGCAACCTTACCAAAGCTTTAAGAACAAATAGCCTAGTCAAAGCACAATGAAAAATAATCTGGGCGGAATTTAATACAAATTCTAAATTTTCAAAAATTTCGGCCATGTTCGGTAGCTACGTTTTACAAAAAGGTAGCGCGATTGAACCTTCCAGAAAAAAACAATTCAGCCAAGATTTTTAAAAAATGACTGGCCTAAATAAGATGACTATTTCTTAAGAACTGATAGCATACCCAAAGATACGAGAAAAAATAACCTGATCGAAGTAGCGCACATTGCCAGTGGTAGCCGAGTCAAGTAACTGCATGTCAGAAGAACCATGAACTGATCCGAACACTCCGGAATCATATGCGGGCTCCACCTGCTCCAATTCAGTGTGCCCTTCAAACGGCGATGAATATGATCCGCCTCGATTGAACGGTTCTAATGCTGCCATGCTTGCTGCTCTTGTGGGTGTGCTTTCGGCCTCATCCATACCAACACTTCCACGAATGAGCGATTCGAACAGATCTCCATTCGCAGCCAACAGCGCTTCTTGCCACACCTTTGTAGTACCCCTAAAACTCGTTCAATACTGAAAAGAAGGAAACGAAAGTTTGATGGGAAGAGCGAAAAATAAAGAAAATTGCCACGTAGATCTGATATTCATAGTTAAAAATAGCCTTTTCTTTGCAGATGGCGATGAACTGAAAAGTACTGTGCGTTCCAACTTGCTGTTTTTTTTTTTTTTTGGGGGGGGGGGGGGGGGGGGGTTTTTTTTTTCGCATAT
>JPKZ01000903.1:230823-242149 GCA_000803305.1 Toxocara canis
TCAGAGCGATGATTTAACGTTTAATCGAGCACCTAACTAACGGATGAGAAGAGGAGGAACGGACGAAGAAGAACGAAGTCACCAAAATCCGAAAATCTAATACCATAAAAATAACAGCCCCTGCGGATACTGAGTGCTGACAGTTTGCCGTTTGTGAACTAAAACAGTCATTATCCCCTCATCCACCTTCATCTTCTCCACTTAATGGTTTCACGCTTCCTCAAGCGCAAAAGAAACATTTCGGCGTATTAACAAAAAAGAACGAATAAAGGCAACTAGTCAAAGTCCCTAGTGAACAACGATAGTACATTCATATTAACAGCTTAGACATAACCACCTTAAAACAGTTTTCAGAAATGTCAACGGACGCAGTTGCTTCATTTCGAAGTGGAGGGAAGGAAGAGAGGAGGGGAAGCAGGCAAGAAAAGGGGGTAACGAATAGAACAGAGGAAAATAAGACTAAGCAAACGAACGCCCACTACCTTTTTTTCATTTCTTTTAGCATTTCACCCCCTCTGTAACCTTAATCTTCATTTTACATACCCGAAAAAAATTCATTATAAAAAAAGCTGCATCCGACTATTGTTTCGTCATATCAAAATGCCGCACGTAAAGCAATATCAGGAAGAGATACGATTAAAAATTTTCTGAATTTAAAGAAACAAATATATTACACAGAATCATCACTCATTTAATTAATTAATGCCGCATGCTTCGTTCACTTTAAAAAAAAACTAAAATGTATAGATGATATGCTTAAAGCAAAAATTTAATGCTATTCATAAACAAACAACAATGTATATTATATACAGCTTCCCTTTTGTTTGGCTCGAAGAGAAAACATGCGCAGCGATTAATTACAACGTACTAGGTTGCTCTACCATATTGTACCCTCCTATACCCTGTCTGTCTACCACCGTATCAATGCACTCCTCATTTCACCTATATCAGAAAGCCTCCCTTTACCCCAAACTGAACAGCACATTGAAAGACGGCGCACATCGGCAACAAAGAAATTCCAAAGAAAATACGGACATCAACGCATTTTGGTGTGATGCGCTTGCAGTTAGCTGAAAGAAAAAAAAACAGATAGGAGGAAGCCAAAATGAAGGAACTTTTCTTTTACATAGCAGAACTTTCCACAGCACACACAAGGACAAAGTTGCGACCACCCAACCGATTCATCTGCTTTATCTGCAACGTTCAACTCATATTGTGCACGAAAGGGTTCTAAAGTAAATGGCACGTACGCATGCAAATAACAACGGGCTATTACAGCGAGGTGTTGAATATGAAACAAATTACTCATACAGGATAAGATGACGGATATAAGCTGCTTAGGTTAGCTGAGTTCGAAACCAGTTTCCGAATGTATCGCATATCGCAGCTTTTGTAGAAGAATCGACTTCTTGCTATAGTTGGGTAATTTGAGGAGATTGAAGCATGTCGACGAGGTGGGAAGACGTGTGGGAGACTGTGTTCGTTTGATGGCCAAAAAACCACGAACAACGCTCGCCAACGTATCGCCTTGATCCTGCAATTTGCGCGTTGGACTAGAACTTTGGGACAACTATTCACTAATTTGTAAGTTGCTGCATATAGCTACGAATAGGTTTTCTAAAATACCTTATGAATACGCCCCGACTGAAGGAGGATACAAAGGATGGTTTCGGCAAACACTGACTTCGTTCGAGCAATCAAGTGCTGCTCAGATAAGAAATATACGTATTATAGATTTAATGTGAACTAAGTCAAATTCTCACTAATTATTAGCCAGCTCAATCATTTAGTCGGACGTATCACAACTCAAATACGACGATCACCAAACACCATATGGCCTTGAAGAGAGGTACCGTCATGTCATGAGCAAAAAAAAGATATCAAATAGCGTACAAAACAGTATCATAAAAGATATCAACTAGCGTAAAAAGTAGTATCATCCATATAAACTAAGAATGCACTGAAGAAAATCAAAAGAAATCGCATCAGCAGCGTTCTGAAACAACAATCAACAATCTAACAGATGATTCGATTATTCTGATAAAAAATATTAACAAAAGTAACAAACAATTAGAAAAAAAAGGCAAACAGAAGCAACATACCTGATCGTCAGAAACCTCGACGCAACGAATGGAGAACGGTGGTTCGAGATATGCAAAGCCAAGTAAAGGGGCTCGAGAACAGCTTGTTACAAACTATAATGCGATTCAATAACTTACTCCAGATCCAAACAGCTACGAGAATATTAAACAAGAACGACCGTGCACAATATTTTAAAACGATAGTAGAAAAGACATTTTTAAACAAATAGTTTGCTACTCGCACGTTGAACCAAGAGATCGGCACCTCCCCTTCTCCCTCCCTCCCCACCTCCTCCTCTTCTCCCTGCCCACCTCCCCTCACCCCCTCTCCTCCCTTCCCAAAAAATTAACAACTTCCACTAACTGTGTTTATTAGAACCTGAGAATATTGCTGTTTCTTCCCCTGATCTTTTTCAGCACTTGATTACGTAAGGACGCAAATAGACCTAAAGATGCTCGCACACTAAAATAAATGAAGCTGATGCACGTAGCAGTTCCTGTTTGAAAAAGCTGAAAACAACGGAGCTGAAAGAAAGTGCGTGCCAAACGCTAACAGCTGTACCGATTCAGCAGCACAGCAACGCGTTTTTATGAAATTTATTGCAAAAAAAAACCTTAAAAGGATGCGTAAAGCAAACTTCTGGTTCTAAACGGTAGTCCGAAACTTAGGCTTTCTACGTCGCAACCATATCGCATTGAACGCTACACAAAAGCTCGCTCCTTTTATGATTATGGGAACAGTTCCAATGAGGAAATTCCATATTACTTCAAATACAGCCCCGGAGGATATAAAGTCATGGCCTTCTAGACGGGAAAGAAAGGGAAGGGTATATGCTCAGCCGTTGCTCAGTGATCATTTCAGTACGGAACGTCGTAATGCTCCTAGGTGCTTTTTCTACTATGCCCAACAGTGGAAGGCCAATGCCGAAGAAGATGGTTTACCGTTGGTAACGCGGTATCTCTCAAATTTACATCCAAGTTCAGAAACAGTGGAATTTATCGAAGGCAAATATTACCATCATTAGACTTCACACATTTCATATCACACGTCACCAATTAAGAAAAAACAAAAGAAAAAATTAGACGCAAGTAATCACAGTTTTAGATAAGCATCGATTAGATACCTTGAGAAAAAGATGACGTTCCTCGACACTGAAATCGCATTCGAGTATCTGCCACAACCATTTAATGAGTCTGTGGTTGCTATGAAAACCACCATAATATTGCACATGCTTACGAAGATCACGCAAATCGATATCACTGGAAGCCGATGTTCATAAATCGATGCACACTATCAGTTGTCTTTAACCTAACCGTTAAATATTTATTCTATCTTGCCTTTTTAGGATCAGCGAGAAATGTACAGCAAAGAAGACGTTTTATCACATTAATATTTATTATAAGCTGAAAACAACGGAGCTGAAAGAAAGTGCGTGCCAAACGCTAACAGCTGTACCGATTCAGCAGCACAGCAACGTGCGTTTTTATGAAATTTATTGCAAAAAAAAACCTTAAAAGGATGCGTAAAGCAAACTTCTGGTTCTAAACGGTAGTCCGAAACTTAGGCTTTCTACGTCGCAACCATATCGCATTGAACGCTACACAAAAGCTCGCTCCTTTTATGATTATGGGAACAGTTCCAATGAGGAAATTCCATATTACTTCAAATACAGCCCCGGAGGATATAAAGTCATGGCCTTCTAGACGGGAAAGAAAGGGAAGGGTATATGCTCAGCCGTTGCTCAGTGATCATTTCAGTACGGAACGTCGTAATGCTCCTAGGTGCTTTTTCTACTATGCCCAACAGTGGAAGGCCAATGCCGAAGAAGATGGTTTACCGTTGGTAACGCGGTATCTCTCAAATTTACATCCAAGTTCAGAAACAGTGGAATTTATCGAAGGCAAATATTACCATCATTAGACTTCACACATTTCATATCACACGTCACCAATTAAGAAAAAACAAAAGAAAAAATTAGACGCAAGTAATCACAGTTTTAGATAAGCATCGATTAGATACCTTGAGAAAAAGATGACGTTCCTCGACACTGAAATCGCATTCGAGTATCTGCCACAACCATTTAATGAGTCTGTGGTTGCTATGAAAACCACCATAATATTGCACATGCTTACGAAGATCACGCAAATCGATATCACTGGAAGCCGATGTTCATAAATCGATGCACACTATCAGTTGTCTTTAACCTAACCGTTAAATATTTATTCTATCTTGCCTTTTTAGGATCAGCGAGAAATGTACAGCAAAGAAGACGTTTTATCACATTAATATTTATTATAAGAAGAGAGCGAGGAAAAAAATCTCAGAAGTAGCAAACATATGCGACTTTTGAAAGAATATTTTACTCACACAAAATCTATATGCAGAGTCACAGGTAGCGATGTAAATAACTGATACCGATACCAGCGCTGGTGGCTATACTAACGGCAGCTCGATCTATGAAATTCGAATACATTCAAGATACTAAAAAAAAGTCTAACGGGCGATCATTTATGAACAGTGAAGCTGAACGGAAACCATGGAAAAATTTGCAATCTCTATCTAAAGCAACAAATTCCATAAAAATATTTTAGTTCTTGTCACTCGAAAGCAATGACTTCCCGGGCACGAAAAAATTACTTAAAGAAGCGGGCCATTTTTGGCAGAGAAATACGGAACTGTCGGAAACAAAGAACACCTTATACTATGCGCTCTACTTGTGCACCGATACGTGTTGTTCTGCATAACCTCATCAATTACTGAGGATTTCCTAGGTAATTATTTAAATATGTCCGTATCTGTTCGAATAGATGCCTAATCAAGCGATTAGTTTATTCTTTTCATTTTGTCTCAAAGAATCGCTTGAGAAATTAAAGGCATCTTTATTAGTAAAAGTATGTACAAGTCACACCTGGATTGTCCCGAAATGAGGAACTGCAGCTCATGAGGGGCGAATAACGAAAGCCAGTTCGCGTTTAGTATCGAAAGAAAACCAGAGACAAATGCGCGGCATTGCTCCTTGGTTTGATCGAACACCCGATATTGTGCCATTTTATGTACATATGCTATTCTGAAACACAGCTAACACAGCGTATTCTCAAGATGCCTCCCATGAGAATGAAAATGACTACCTGGCCGACCTCTGAGGAAGCGGAAGGACGAAGACGCCCGATGGGAATGCTGGCTGTTCTCTAAAAACAGTACGGAGAGAAAACAAACAGAGAATGCGACTTTCGGCACCGTCTGAACATCAGCTTTCTCAAACGTTGCACACCACTACTTCCAGATCATGGGCATACACTCACCTACTACCAAACCGTTCGTGTATTCCAATGAACAGACGCTAACAGCCTTCCACCCCCCCCCCCCCCCCCCCCCCCCCCCCCCCAGTTACAAGCCCTCCCTTCTCCATTAACCCCTCTCGCTCTCCTCTTCCCCTTCTCCCTTCACCCACTCATCCACTCCTTAAATGCTCCCAATTTATCTACCACCGTTGATCAATAAGCCAATGAACAAAAAGCGATAAATAACAGCAGAAGTATATATTCAACACTAACGCTAACATTGCTAAACTATAAGAATGTCAAACAACTGCTGCCAAATCCATAACCGCCGATGATTCTATGTCACTGTTTGCAGCTCAAAACACGAATTCGGATTGCATAAAACGAAAATTTCTCCCTATGCAACTGAAATTTACGTAGTAAATTTCAGAATGCGACAAGAAGCCACTTTTGCTTATCCAGTTAGCAAAATCTTTCCTCTTATACACTTGCAATAATGACTATAAAACAAAACCGGTACTCTACAAAAAGACTATGTCACTGACTTTCGCTAGGCTACAAGGGCTTCTCTTAAGTAGGTAAATATCTACCTAATATTGTATTGGTTTGCTGCTTTCATTAAACAGCATTTGCATAAAACACTCCGTAACATAAAGCAATTGTTAACCTCCAAAAAACAACTTCCCACTATGCGCTCTGTATTTGTGAACAAGCGATAAGCTAGCGCTTCACTGATTTTGGCACTGCTGATAGGGAGAACAGCATTACTGCGCCTTCCCTTACATCTGCCCATATACCTCTCCCGTTATTCTGCATAGAATATTTGTCATAGACTGCTTGCATCCCTTAAATTTGAAAAGTACAGACTGTATAGGTCGACGTCCGTTCAGAAGGAAAAAAAACTTAATCATAAACCCAAAGTTAATCATAAAAAGGAAAGACGCAACAGCAGCATGAACCAAACAAGCTCGACTCTACTAAATTAGTTTCTGAGGCTTACTTGTTTTCGTTTGTGACTTGAATAGTACGTCCACCAGGAACCAAATCGACTGTGTGCAATCGACCTAACACATCCTCATCGGTAGAGAACGTCAGCGAGAGATCAGCCACGTCACCGCTATCCGAATAGTGCTTCACATAGGTCAGACTTTTGTAGAGGTCAGGATCCAATTGTGATAACTCATCGAATGCACACAAACGACGACCTAGCACTGTGGCCAAAAGAACTGGTGCTAGATGCACTTCCACCACAATACCCTTAAACGCGTTGTTACATTTATCCTCATCTGCATGCATTCACCACTAAACGAGTGCGGGATGCGAGTACAGAGAATGACCTTTGCAAAACAAATTGCGGTCTACGGAAAGAAGGAGAATCAACAAAATGGAAAGGCAATGTTAACAGAGGACCGAACCTTTAGCTGGTCCAGTATCCGACCTCGCTTTGTCTCTTTTCTTTCATTTTTCTCGAAACGAGGTGGCCCATATATTAAAACAAACTCCCTTACTACTAGTAGCAAAAACTGCAATGGTAAGCCCCCAATACAAGAATGAAATACTGGATGGATGTGTGATTTTTACAAAGAGAGCAACTTTTGTTCGCAATAAATTCTCAGTGGATGTTCATCTCGGTTACAACGCTATAAAACATGTAAGCTGGCGAAAATGGTAATGTTAAGAGCTAAAGCACGGGAAAAAACGAAGTTCGCAGATTCACACAGACAAACTAATAAATATCTTAACGTTACCTTAGTACTTTACATTACAACGTTTCGCAAAAAAGGTACAGTACTTCTCACCTTGACAATCAATATCCATCTGGAACCTCACGATGCAACAATGGCATGAACGAATTTCAAGTCCTACTCATGTGTTTTGAGCTTCCCATAGCTACGTTNGGGGGTAGTGGAAAGGAGAAAGTGGAGGGGGGGGGGCAAATTCCATAACAAATTGACATTTCTCTCATACGCTTTTGGCAAATTTTAGTCTAAGTGAGATAATCGACCAATCAAAGCTAGAAATTCTGTAAATGACCACATGCATAACCTCATAAATCGCTTTTGCGAGCATTCGGCCTACGAACTGGAACAGCGCCAAGTGATCTTCGTGAAGATTCGATGTTGGTGACGGGAAGAGTTGCCTGCTCGGTGAAGTCTGAAAAAAAAACCAGCGGAAATTTTAATGGAAATGATGGCCGGAATCAGTGATCTTTAATATTCATGCCGCTAGTCAAACAGTTCAGCAATCATAACACGTCGGAACACAGCTTCATCAGGGCGGTACTCCATAGGAATCATTTACAATTCAACGACAGATCGATACATGCTACATATTACATAAGCGACAGTCCCTGATCAGTTCATAGGTCAACTGATGCCATCTTTACGTTCCTATTGCATTCTAATGATATATCATATCTAGCGACTGTACCATACTCGAATACCGAAGTTCGAATATGATCAACGGTATCGATGGCAGGGGCAGAATGAGAATAAGCACAACCAATGCGGAACACTTCTGCGTTTAATGTGGCCAGCACATTTGTAACAACCTTCCTGAATGCGTACACAAAACTACAACACAAAAATATATTATAACAGAAAAGATCCTAAGAAATATCGGGACCTCAAACAAGTTATTCCCATTACGGACCAACGATACTACGGGATCGCAATACAAATCGTAACACAAATCAATGAACACTTGAGTCATGTTTGAATGCTGAATCTAAGGAGTATTCGTATATCAATATAAAAGTACCACTCACTTCTGCATTTTAATAATAGTGTTTCTTGGTTGCAGCCTAAATGATAGTGCAAATAAAGCTGTACGTTTTCTTTTGAGCGATATAGCGAGAAGCAGGTAAGCAAGCGAAAAGAATTAACCTTAAACAAGTTGAGATCTGGATGGAAAACTCGTTTGAGAGTCAATTCAAGAAATTCTTTAAACACTCCATCTTGGTCGATACCCGCTTCATCCAAACCCTTAAAAATGAGCACATTTATTAAGGCATAGAAACACTGAAAAATACTTCGGTCATCAAATGCGCTTTACAGCTGCATTTTCCATTCCATATTTTCATGTTTTATCATATCATCTGCCTCCCTCCTCTCCCCTCTCCCCTTTCTCTCTAAGAACTATGTGAATAATCGGAACCGCAAAAAACTGAGAATGGAAAGAAGAGAAGAGGGAAAACTGATGAAGTTCAAATTCTCTCAACTACAGAAAACAATTATTTCAACAAAAAAATCAACGTAAAGTAGCAAAACCTCCTGTGGAAATATATAACTCGAAACTAATACGACATTAACAACAACAAACGAACATGTAAATTAGAATATAGAGACAATAGACCTGTTGGTTAATGAATTTAACGCGTATTGTCGCTTTAAGCGCATTCGATGAAAGCATTGAGAGTTGTCGATAGCCGTCTTCAACAAGACGTGTTCTTTCCACAGTTATCATCGTATTAGGAGCACCTTCTAGTGTCTCTTTTTCGGCTGCTATATACTTCCTTAATGCTTCACATTTCAATTCTTCTAAGATATAACCTTCTTTTTACCTCCATCTTCTTCTTTCTGACCCTCCTTTTAATGAGCAATAACTACTGCAATTTCAATTCATTTTAGAAGAACATTAATCGTTTCTTTATACTTCACGGTAATATAATATACCCCTCATTCTCGTTGGTTTTACGCACATTCATTCTTCTCGAAGACGAAGTAATCTTTTAGCCGATGAACCTCTGCCTACGCACAAAAACATTTAAACTACAAATATATCAATTATTATTTCCTAACAAACTATGAAAACGGCATTTATCCTCCCCCATTCCAGTCAAATAAAAGGCAAAAAAAAACAATACGAGGAGCAAAGATTTGAATATAATGTGAAATCAGATAACCAAATGCAATTAAATAATAAACTAACGCAATTTCTTATATAAGTTCATTTTTGGCGCAAGACCAAATCTACGATAAGAAAGACTACCGAAAAACGTGCAAACATCATTTTTCTCAAATAAAGAAAAGTTTCCCAAATTGATAAATAGTGAAAATAAAAAGGAAATTCATAGGATAATCGCAATTCGGAATCATAAGTATACCTGAACAATAGAATGCGCTCATGAAGAACGACGAGGTGACTCATTCGAGAAATGAGAAAGTGAGCACGCTCCGTTTTCTTTTCAAATTCGCTCATTATTGTCGAACTTTTCACTTCTCTTAAAAATATAAGCCGGATATAAAGCGCACAGTGAAGTATGAAACAATGACTGCTCTTTAATTGCTCTTTCAATCCTTCATCGAACAGCTTTTCATCAAATTGACTCTTTCTCTTGCATGATCTACGAGATACAACGTGGCCTGTACATAGAATTCCAACACTGATGCCACATGGTATAGCGGAAACTCTGATGCATCATATTTTTGCGCACGTAAGGGATGAGAATATATGAGAATATAACAACTGAGGCATTAAGCTATACTCATAACGGCGTAGACGAAGAGTTTTTCGAATAAGAACCAGGAAGACTTCCTACATTCCCCTCTAAGAGTCACTGAGAATCGGCGGTTTGAACTTGTCAGTACCGGTGTTGACGCAGCAGCATCTGCCTTTTAGATACGGGAGCCTTAAATCATGAATGCTTTTCCACAAACAACCAATCCTTTGGAAACGCCGTTCCTCCCCAATTAATACCTTCCATCTCTCCAGTATGAACTAGCTACCTCCTCCCTTCACCTCCACATTTAATGTGTTACAGACTCTTTTAGTTCAGTGCTGTACCCCTCTCCCTTCTTCTCCTTTCAGCGCCGTCATCTTAGATCATACAATCTCAAACGTTAATAGAATGCCTGTCCCAGATAACAGTACGAAAAAAGATAGAACTTACGGTGCTAGCCAAAATTTTGGATCCTTTGTGAACGAGCGCCGACAGTCACGATTATACAGAAGCATGCACAGCTGATAGACTGACGAGAACAATGGACAACATGAAGCTTGCTGCGCACCTAAACAACGACTTTTTATGCTATAGCACAAAAAAGCAATTCGGTGTTCAACCCTTTTTTTTAAAGGGGTCCATGCAAAACTCGACCACCGAAAAGGTTTGAGCTCAAAAGTTTCCCGTCAACACTCCGAACACTGATCACCCAAGTGGTTGCGTCCGTGTTTCTCGCCAACAGTCTTCAACTGGCTGCTTCAGCCGTTTGTTGGCTCAGTAGTGTGTGTTACTTCGAAATTCTGGCCGATTTTTTCCTTTTCTCTTCCCTTCTTCTTTCCTTTCTACTTTTCAACGAACCGGTTGTGATCTCAGGTCACAGCTGAGATATATGCTCGCATTCTTCAAGCCGTAGAACGCATAAAAATCTGTTTATAAGCAAAACTGTATGACAAGATCTCTCCTTCGATTTGCGTTCGTTTCTCGCATTTAATCCGCCCCCCACTGTCAGTGAGAACTTGTTTTCAAACTTGCTGCTCGATATGTAATCGTCTTATCGCTTCATTTTTCTGTACTTGGTCTCACAACTGGCCTTTTAATATTTTTCACGCCTTTTCAATTTCCATCTCAACGAGGGAGCTCATCTTCTTAACAGCCCTGTCTCCCAACTGCTCCTCTCCCTCCACCATCCGCCAATCACAAAAAAAAACATTCATCGAATCCCCTTGAACAGATCTCCTTCCCTGACGTGATGAACGTTTGTTTTTCAACAACGAGCTCACACCCAGAAATTTGAGTAGGCGTTCTGCTCGCAACTGCTGTGAAACATTCAGTCCTTCCCATTTCAAGAGTCGCTTAGTCGAATGTGATTTCTCCCCTTGAACTCCTTCCCTGACGTGATGAACGTTTGTTTTTCAACAACGAGCTCACACCCAGAAATTTGAGTAGGCGTTCTGCTCGCAACGCAACTGAAACATTCAGTCCTTCCCATTTCAAGAGTCGCTTAGTCGAATGTGATTTCCCC
>JPKZ01000903.1:247816-260368 GCA_000803305.1 Toxocara canis
CTATGTTATATTATTGGCATGTCCAGAAAGAGCAGACGAATTCCAAGAAGAGGCAATGTCGAGAGATCACCTTCATTCGAGGTAAAACGATAACTCATTTGAGGGAATAACTACCAACACACTCGTCCCAGACTACTCTAAACGTGTTGCCAGATACTGCTGTTAACAAGTTAAAAAAGT
This sequence comes from Toxocara canis, assembly GCA_000803305.1. Taxonomy (NCBI): domain Eukaryota; kingdom Metazoa; phylum Nematoda; class Chromadorea; order Rhabditida; family Toxocaridae; genus Toxocara; species Toxocara canis. The sequence continues at coordinate 247,997 of JPKZ01000903.1, forward strand.
CTAATTTCAAATGCATAAAGCCCCATAACTCTACCATTCCGGTTGTAAATCAATGAAGCAATGAGCAATTAGTTTTTTTTTCCGTTGACATAGTCGTACATATTATGAAATCTCATCATAAGCCTTCTTTCTCAAGAGACTGCATATCGCCCTCCCTTCATCCCCCCTCCATCCCCACCTAGCAAGTATTTTATCTCCAGATTTCACAACCTCGGATTTTGTAAGTGCACATGCTGCGTTTACTGTCCGATTTCAAGGACAGTGTAACCGAAGTGATGATGAGAAAAAAAAAAAAGATCGTATGAAGACAGCCAACTCACAATCTGATCGATATAACTGAGATGGACGAGATTTGCGAGAAGAAATAGTGTCTCGTTACCGGTGAGGCTGCGTAAAATGCTCGTATTCGTTGATAGCACGTTCACTGCTTTCCCGAAAACACCATTATTCACTAAGAGATCCATACTCTAAAACGTTTAAAGTCTAAGGCAATTATTACTGCACAAAACTCTGCGCAGTTGTATAGTTAAGAAGTAAAGAAAAATTAAATAGGAAAAAACATTTCAGCATCTACACGTAATTTTAAAGAATCATCAGCCATAACTTTCATTAGAAATCCACCAACTATCATAAGTGATCGCCAAATGTTCGAGTCACAAATTGCAATAAAGGAATGAATATAACAGCTGACAAGCGGATAATGGCATTCTATCTCGTATGCAACTCACCCCTAAATAAGAAGGCAAAGGTTAACTTGTAAACAAAGCAGGGATTCTCGACCTGTGTTCTAGCATCGACGTGAATTGATTCTTAGTTATATTTTTTTTAAAAATCGACTGGACAATGATTCGGAGAAATGGAAAGAGGGGGTGGGGGGCAGAGGGACAATTTGCCAGCTGAACTGATGGAGGGGATGATGAAATCGACGAAATCACAGCTGTTCAAGGTATTCAAGCTATATATACATATATATGTACATATATATATTATGTATATATATATATATATACATATGATATATATATGTGCATATGTATATGTATATATATATCTATATATGTATATATATATATATGTATATATACATATATATATATACTGTTCACGCGGCTGCTCAAAAACACCAATGCATAACTGACCGTCTGCGAGAGATGCGTGAGCAATGCGGGACAAACGAGACAATGCTGTATAAATAAACTCGTCTCCGCTTCCGCGAAATTTGCGTTCTTCACCAGCCTGTACAAAATAAATCAGTGAATGTTGCTTCTTCCTCCGTTTCAATGAGTGCTCTGCCTTTCAGAAAGCTGAATATGTCAAACGAAACGGTAAGCTGTATGGCCGTGCAACGATAGGCCTGTCAATTGACAGCGCATTTTCATCATTCCAAAAAACGCAAAATCGGTCCCCAACCGCCTACAATCATGGCAGGAAAAAAACTGATATAAAAGAAAACTAAGAAAGAATTTCCATCAATTCTTCTTTCCACTATAAACGAATACCACATGAAGAAAGAACCACCAAAGATGAAGTCTCGAAAATGACCTGAAGAGAATGCTGAACAGACCATTGCACACACTTGATGGCAGAGAAAGTCGGCCTGACGCAACCATTTTTCCCAAAACTGACTGCAAACATAACCAGTAACAACCGTCAACACATACCTAATTGTCTGCTTCCACATATGCATAATCAGTTTTTGCCCGGTCAGTCAAATGATTAATTGCTAGTTCAGCACTTGCAAGCTGAGCATCCGCATTTCAATAATTAAGCTGGTCTTCTTTTAACGCATTTCATTTTTAAAAGCACTTAGAGAGATTCTGCGCAATCTTCTATAAAAATCTAAACATATAGGCGAGTCTCAAATCCAATAGTCCTATATGCTGCCGAATTTGTGACCCTTCTTACAAACATGGTAGTCGCTTTGGTATTTTTCAAGATTGCATTAATTTGATATAGGCAACATGAAAACGTCAATTATTTAGCATGTTTGAACCATGAGAATTCGCCACTGTATGGCTGCTGCTTTTATTCCAGTAATAAATATTCAGAACATAATATTTTATTTCCCCGTCATAAATAAAAAATATTTCCTGGCTATAAATAAAATATTTCGCCAACCTTTTCATTCTGAACGCCCTCTTCCCTTCTCCCACCTCCTCCCATAACCTTCAAGGACTTCAACTGCACGACTTTTCCGCGTAATATTGCATTTGAAGTAAAAAACGTCGGTATTTTTTCAAGACATTCAATATTACCCTGAACAGGCAAAAGAATTGGTTGATGGAGGATAGTGTTGTCTCCTTTCCCCCCCCCCTCCCCCACGTCCCCACTGACGATCCTTGTGGTTAACTGATGCATGACGAACCGCAAGAGCAGCATAACGATTTGGTTCGCAAAGAGTTGAAGACAGCGTTTTGTTGCACATTTGATTGAGCACGGCCGATATCTGAGCATTGTTGCGCACGATCGCCCAACTGTTGCAGCTCGAAAACGTCACCGCAAAATGCACAAACAATGAGATCGACTTGCCATCTGCTACTTTTTCCATCTATAACAACTCAACACACTTAAGCACACATCTCCGACAATGGACTTGAGTAAGAGGTATAATTAAACTCCATGACTCTCAAAGGATGGAAACCAGAGTTCTGAGAGTTCAGGCATCTAGAGATTGCGCCGCCCTCGGATGAAGCGTTGCTGCCCGGGCTCCGTCGACTTGGTTAACATTTCCTCGTTAGTTTCTGGCCCTGTTTTTAAAAATAATTTTGGTTTAACCAACTAGTACGTTGCTAAACCGAGCAGTGAAATGTGGAGCCAATAGAGCTTAAGTCAACCAAAATGAACATCGATTTCAATTTTGCTGCAGGTCACTACATTATACCTTATTTCCTTTGCAAATATTGCGCTATACTTTCATCCAGATAGCGTCTAAATACTGTATTGACCTCGTAGATAACTCAACACGCCGATTGTATTTTAAGATGTCGCTGTGACATATCTGCTGTCTGTGTCACAACGGAATATTCATTACACTCTGGGGATTATTTTTGAGAAAAAAAACCGTAATTCAAATTTGTTCAATAATTTACAGCAGAATACAAACGGCATGTGCACATTTCATAAAATGACAACATCGTATGGAATTTGCCTGAAGCTTATCAGCGAATTCGGGGATTAACGCCAGAACTGCGGAAATAAGTCGATTCGCCGATTGAATATGATTCTTAGAAAGAAGAAGTGCGGCAAATGAGTGCTGCATACTCATCGAGGACATACTTTGGACCAGATATCGACATAACTGACTGAACCTCTGAAATTTGCACTCATCCAAGCATGACCGCAATAAAACGCTATCAAAACATTCCATTTTTATTCAAAGATCAATTTAATCCTATATTCAAACTACTCCGCTCTCCCTTTCCCCCACCCCCTCAAAAAAACTAGGTAAATAGAGAAAAAAAACAAAAAAGGAAGAAAAAGACAATGAAACCTCAAACTGATGTAGCTGAAAATTTAGGCCATAAAAAGAAGTCAAGAATTACAAGTATGCTCATTTACTCGTACTCGTTAACGACGACAGAAATAAAAGCTGTAAATCTTTTCGTACAAGGCGCAGAAGTGTTCACTAAAAAACCCACCTTTTCATAAGCATAGAAACCGGCATGTCCAGACTGTGCATCCACTAGATGAACTAATGATAACGCTATGACAAAAAAAAAGTGGCCACAAACACGATTAAAAGTAGAAAAATTATAGCTTCACACCCTCCCGTTATTTTCGGAGAACCATCACATCTCTTTGTTACCAGTGTTCTTATTCTCAGTCGTTAAGCATACCGGTCATTTCGCTACACAAGATGCGAGAAGCTGACCTGCGTATCGTCCGGGAAGTTTACGAGACGAACGAAGAGTAGTGCAATTCGATGAACTTCTTTGCATTCGGGCAACTCCCTTTCTTTATCCAAATCGATGAACCCGTCCAGAAGAGCATCGAAGTCTTCTCTGCAAATAATATTCATAATCTAGTTATGAAAAGCGAATGTTGCTAATCGATAGATACTATTCAAGTCAGTTTCATATGGATACTTATTACAAGTTTACTTGAGATCAAAAGTCGTCAAAGCTTCCAGCCCACCGCTAAAATCTAAACCTCTCGTTCGATTTATCACCTCCTTCCCTCTCGCTCATATTACCACTAACAAATTTCAATGACAGCAACTGCAAAAGGTACGCTATGTAAGATATTGCAAATGGATAAGAAAATCTCACCGCTTCTTAGGACATTTATTAGCTTAGCACTACTTTATTCATTTCCATTCCCTTCGTGTTGCCAACTACAGCAACTGTCTCCACCTATATGGCATTAATCCAAAATATCACCTCCACGCCGATAGCAATCGTTTTCGACTTTCGTGTTTGGTGTAGCTACCGAAGAACAATGAGGAAAATCCATAAGAATTTAAGTTTGCCAATTTTTTGACGATCGTTTTATTCATCAAATACATCTGGATGTTATTTCTGAAGTTATTTGGCAATTACGTTCAAAGAACCTGCAAATACTGGCATGTGTAAAAGGGGTTGTATATGATGTAGCAATCAACCGGGTTCCTTGCAAATAAACTCACTGTCAATAACACAGTATTTAAGAAGAGAGCAAGAAATCATCACAGTTGCTAAGCTTCTTGCTCATGTCACCAAAAATATTGTATACAACGCTACTGCATCATAATATCCCTTTGTATATTTAAAAAAAGAAATGAATGAAAACTACAACTGCTATTCTTATATTCCCATTTATAAGTTCCCATGCATACACTACTAGCCTAGCCTAATTTCATTCGATTTTAGCACACACGAAAAAGTAGAGATCAAAATGAGACGAGAGAAGAGTAGTGTCGAGCACAATTCGCTATGATGCATGTCAAATCGTTCGAGAGAAAATGCTACTAACCTAACAGCTTTACCAAATTTGCGTCTTTGAAGCGACCCTTTTGCGAATGCTTGTAACCATATGAGTGCATTGATGCCCTCCTTCAAATGCAAACGTTGCTCACGCTCTCGCGCAGTTTGCTCGATAAACAATCTTCGTTGATCGCATTCCATATTTCTTCCGTCTTTTCGCTTTCCTTTCACCTCAGTTCTCTTCTTCTGTCCGCTCAGCAATCCTCTTCCTGCTGCCTTCAATAGCGTAAATATTCCCATTCATCCCTTATAAGTCGTCTGAACTTCGACATTCGTCGATAACATATGCTCATAAGCGTCGTGGAGCTAACCGATGAAACAACAACAGCCTAGAAAGCCGTCGATTTTACTGGTTGTTAATGATATGTTGAGCCTTTGAAATGTAGCGTAATTTGCGCCCATTTTATGAGGCATCTAATTACCCGTTAGCATGCAGTGTAATGAAATGCATTTCACCCGTACCTCTCAAAATCAAAAAAAAAAAGAAAACGCCGACGGCCCGTGCACTCATAGACCGACCAATCCAGGCCTTATAAATGACGCATAACTATTCATATTGAATCATTTATGAGGCAATACAGCTTCAGCCAATGCAGTTTGTGTGTGTGTCTCTCTCTCTGTGTATATGCAATATTTCTTTTCACTTACAAAACATTCCAGACCAAAATATAGAATACAAAAAAGTTTCTTTCGAATATTTTCGCTGAAAACAGTTTCATGGCGAATCGAGCCAACACTGAAAGAGAATGCTTTCGAAGGATATCGCCCGATGACCACAATTCATTAAGTTATATAGACAAATGCATTCGATTAAAAAAATTAACGGTCGAATAATAATTGCGATAAATGGACAAATACATCATTAGCTGGACAACCCACCAATTAAAAAAAAAAATAAAACTATATAGACGAACATATTTTTATTACATACCTTTGCAAACTATTTAACAGCACTGAATTAAGGAGATTCTCAACAATGTTCTTTGGTATCATATGTATATAACAAAGCAAAAGACAATTTAAATGTGCGGTGGATTTATACGAATATAAATAGCAACAAAATGACAGCACCTCATAATTCTCAAATAAATAAGGAGACTTCATAAAATAATACAAATTTAGTTCTTCTTAAAAATCACATCATGACTAAATATCATGATAAAGCTTGATGCATAAAACATATAACGGTAAAGCATGATGCATAAAATATATCATGATAAAGCTTGATGCATAAAACATATGATGAAATTGTTTTTAGGGGGATCTTTGCGTGAAATTTCAATAGAAATTCGAGAAAACAATGTGTAAGATTTTTTTTAAAAAAAACTCATTCTATTTTAATCTAATATTTTCGGTTGGCTGTGGCCAAAATAAATTTCTGATGACAATGGGTGCTTTTAACATGATTCTCAGCAAAAAATAAGCATTAAAAATCTGCTCGTTCTCCGTAATTGTCCCAAATTCATTCACAAAAATTTATTAGGATTCGAAATTATTCATTAAATTTAAAAGAGTATAAAGATCTATAGACTTACCTAGTCAACATGAATTACCTATTTATGCAATTTGTTTTGTGCATTGTTCTCATTCATCTACTGATTAAACTTAGAAAATGTCGAATTTTCACCAACGTATAATAAAATAAAATCCCAATTATACGACTACATACATACAGGGTTTTTGTGTTCTATAATAAGCACAACTAACAGCGGAATATAAACAATCGTTTTCCACTGAATAAGCTTTTGAGCTATTTTGATTTTTGTTTAAAAAATTTTATGATGAATTCTCATACTCGCACTTTTTTTTTTTTTTAAAGTTACGCATAATCTTCTGAAATCGATCGATCGTAAGCCACAAAGCCACAAAAACTGCACCTAAACAACTTATGGGATCAAAAGAAAGTTATAAAAGCAAATGCCTACTTCTTTTTTCGATATAAAAACCGATGAGATTATACATTCTATGAAGATTTATAATCAGGATTTCACGGATACAGTGAAAGAGCATAAAAGCCTTGAAATGAAAAAAACGTCTGAATGAAATAATGAAAAATGAAAAAAATGAAAAAAAATTCACTGAAACGTCGATATTTTTTTCCATTTATCGGAGTCGATAAATGAAAAAAAAAAACGTCTGAATGCATAGCAACAATTTAAAAAAACGAATATTACCATTCAATTTCTATTTGGTAACCAAACAAAACAACCTATGCACATCAATAAAGCCATTATTATACAACAAAACATATCTTTCTTAAATAATCATTCTTTCGATTTTCATTTCATTGCGAAACGATCAACAATTTTGTTTTAATAATTAACCGAAATGTTGTGTAATCTTTTTGCCCTACTGAACGAATCGTCACAAACTAATCTGAAACCAGTTTCTGATGACTCCAGTTAAACTGTTCTTTTACTGATTAGTTTTACGATCATTTCATCGTTTCTATTTTCCGCTTTTTAAAACAAAAACTAAAATACGATAAACGGACGCCAAACTTGCGTTCGCTCGGCATAACTAAATAAGAAATGATTTTCTGATCGCTGTTACCTTCTCTTCACTATTTTCGCTCATGCAAATTGACATGCCGATGTTAAAAGCTCTTTAGAGCAAACAGTAAAATGAGAATATCTTGCAACCGAACACCATATCATACGCACGTCAAAGCTTACACACTTTGCCAGAAAAGATTTTAAGACAACGTTGGTGAAGATCGTACTGAAACGACTGATTGAAAAAAAAAGGAATCCGCTTAAATGCAGAAGAAAAAACAAATTAGCTTTTTTTTAATGCCAACAGAAAATAAATCGTTTGATGAAAGCTCGATGAGAACAGGGGGGGGGGGGGGGAGGGGAACGACTGCAAATACACGTTCCAAACAACTACAGATCGAAGGATAACAGAATGAGAAGGAAAAAAATAAACCTAGAATATTTAATTATGCACACAATTATTCATCTATTCCACCTCTTCATGCTAATCTTTGTTGAATTCCTCGATTAATCAGCTCTTGAACTGTGCAGAATCCATAACACAATAACAGAAATACTTTGAATCTTTTGATGGACTATTTTGGTCAATTAGGTACAACACCTTTAAGGCGCTTAAAGAACAGTTAAATAAACAAAGAAAGAAACATGGTGAAGAAGCAAATATTAAACGGTGGTCGTTGTATGCGATGGGTTATGCACTAACGGTTGTGATTCAATCTCTTTCTCTCGTCCTCCTCTTGGCGTCTGCTTTAGAGTGTTCATAACGATCGTCTGCGCTCGCTCATCTAAATGTGACGTCCATAAAATCATTCATTGAACAAAACTGTCCTAACCACTAAAAAACCATTATAAAATTATAAAAGCAACTCTCAACATAATGCGTAACTTCCAGCAATATTTTTAGGTATCAGAAAATAATATAGTTTGGTACTTCTGCTACAGCTTGTCTCGAAATCTCGTGAAAGGCGCATCGTTTTTTGACTGTTTCCAAGGACAAGCGGTAGTTTCAAAAAACTAAAAGGATTCGGTTGCACTGACAAGTTTTTTTTAACACAGCAACACTGCGAACAGGAACCAAAAAATCGAAAAGAACATCCAGAAAAATCTATGGAGGTAATAATTCCCAAACAGCTATCAACGCCTTTAATCGTGCTCACAGTGAACATAAAACTAATACGACTGGGTACTTCGGTGATAACAATTCAATATGACAATAACTCTTGAGCAACGCGAAAAATAAGCTTTACGTAGTGCGCTAGAGTTCGAGATAACGGCAACCATGAACATTTAGTGATTATTTCAAAAATGTGGACGCAAATACACCCAATCAACAACAAATGCACCCAAAGAGGAAAATAATGCAGCCAATAATTATTCGAGACAACTCTATCAAATATACAACGTCTCTATCAGCACTCCGACTCGGATAAATAAAATCGACCTAAAAAGAAACAAACTAAAGTAAACAAGAAAAAAAACACTTAAAATGAATTAAAAAATTAACTAACCCGGAGGATGTGCAGGTAAATTGGATTGTTTACGCATTTTTCTTCTCGCCGCAATCAAATCGATTTGTCGCTTAGTGCGTGGAATGCGTATTCGCATGAAACAACACACAAGCACCACTGCAAAAATACTGTTTTAAAACATTTCTTATGGAAATGAACCTTACATGCGCCTAACAATTTTTTTTTTAAAAAAATGAGGAGGACTCTAATGTCGTAAACTCTCGAAAGTAATCTCATTTCATTTACCGCCGAATAAGCTCTCTCTACGCGCGCTTCCACAATGACAAAAGGGCGCCATGGATTCGGTATGTCTAGGTATGGATATCTGCGTATGCCCGTCTAAAGACGTGCACATTTTAAAACAGAAATGGCGATTTTCAGAAACGGAAAAGTACTGCATGGGACAACAGCTTTGCTTCCGAGATTTCACAATATACCGAATATGAGAGCTTTTATCATTATTTAAATGTTCTTCCATATACCACTGCCTTATCAATTCTTTTGACTATGATGATTCTTAAACAGTGGATCTGTTAATTTTAGTATCAAACATGTTATCTTACAAAAGTGAAAATTACTACTTCATACTTCATTTTTGCCCATTGTAGCCATCTAAATTTCAATACCTTGGCGACAGCTTTTCCTTAAAAACAACAAGAAATTGCCGGTTTCAATTCTTTACGAGGCTTGCAATTTTTCCTCATATTCATAAAAGAATGCAGCCGGAAATTTGGCATTTCGAACGCCAACTACAGGGTTAAGCAAAGAAGCTATTTCCACGTTGAAAAGAACATGGAAAAGTGAGCCGCGATCAAATCTTGCGTAACGAATACAATTCGCCTTACATAATAAATAAACAAAAAAATACCCATAACGAGAAGGACACCCGAAACAAGCGCAATAAGCATCCAAAGTCGAAGACCGGGCGCAATGTATCGGTCGAGAGCGGCCATACTGTTCTCGTGGTTGTTGTTGCCATTGCTTCCATTCGTCGTCATTTCGTTTCGACTGTTACCACCAGACTATTGCGATTTGTTAGTTCGTTGTTGTTTTCTCAAACAGGGATGAAACAGGCTGAATACCGGTCGATCTAGAACTTGTTGTGAAGAAGACTACAATCAAACAGACATATTCATATGAATGGTATGGAATCGACATGAAGTGAGATGAGAAACGGCTTTCATACAAAACTGTTATCGATTACTTGATCGGTTAGCGGGTGATCAATTCTTCCATCATTATTCGATCAATCACTAAACCATTTATTTTCAAAATCCCCACCTCTAATGAACCCCTTTCAATAGCTAATCTGCTAACCGTTCTCGACCTACAAAAAACAGATACGCCGTTCGATAAAAAAGTGATAAATCCACTGACTGCAATGCAAATGCATGCATATCGCCAAGTCGCTTTTGGGATTAACGGATCAAACGTAAAAAGGTTGCTTTCGGAATTGCAGCTATGTAAGTTCAGATGACGGACGGCAACAGTTCAGTGGTAGAGTCCCCGCTTCGCATGCGGGGATACCCGGGTTCGATTCCCGGCTGCTTCCCACCATACCACGGACAGCCCAGCTAGTGGGTGGTATTAACAACTAGCTACAACAGCCAAAGGGGTAGCTGTTGCTCGGCGTGCGATTGCCTCAGTAACATCGAGACAACGCACTGAAGGCCCGAGCGGTAACGTGCTGACGTGCTGTAAGCTTAGATAAGCAATTACGAAATCCCCATTCACTATAGATTTCTACCGCTAAATCAACTGGAAGTGTCCTGGATAGTTGGTCTCCTCCGTAAAGCTGCGAACCGATTTTGAAGATTCATGCGTTCCATGTTTCCTCTCTGAATGGGAAGGATAACGATCACATAAACTTATTTTTTCGCTCTCTTTTTTGGGATGAAGCTTGCTCGACCGTGAGCTAGCTCATACTTCTCACAACCGTGTAAGCAACCAGTCCTACAACAAAACGATCACCGTCATCCGCAAAACTGATGTGAACAACACATGATGGGGCGCTCAGTGGTAAATGCGAGGTGCGACTAACAACCAGCCTATTGCACGGCTAAAGCAGAGAATCCTCGGCTAGGAAGTCAATCATTCGAAGAGTCATTACAAGTAAGCCAAATAACAAAAGAGCTACTATATTATTTCAAGTTATCAACGACATTGTCATACTCTAGAGGCTCTCTTCGATAACGTATGGGGCTCGAAAAACTTCCGTCCCCATCACGAAGGGGAATGAGGAAAGGCAGTTCAATCAAAAAAAAAGCGCAAAATCCCTGCTAGATCCGAGCACGCTAATAAACAAAGCACACTTCAGTAAACTGAAATAAAATATAAACACTTCTACCTAAGAATTAAACGCGAGCCGCCAGCACGCCACTTCCAAATACACAAAAAAGCGATGGGTAAAATTCGAACGCTGCTCTACTTCGCACCTGACATGGCTTGAACGTTGTGCATTTGAGAGGTATAAAAGCTGTTAAAGTCGTTGGCTTTAAACAAAAATTTTAAAGCGATAAGGTGATCACGGTACTAATACAAAAGTTTTCCGCAATATTCTTCAGCGTTAAAAAGACGAATTTTCGAAAATTTGTTCCGTCTGTCTTTCCAACTAGTTTTGTTGGTAAGGGTTACATAGGTTGAGGTTGTTTGATTAAGAGCGTTCATATAGTAACGTTAAATGTAGCCGAGTACCGTGTTGTTCGAAGTAAACGTAGATCATTGGCCAGCAAATATTTCTCGGCCATAATCGTTAGAAAATTTTTTAGTTGGTGATCACCAAAGAAAAATTTTAATCAGCAAATTGAACACGTAACATTTTGGAAACCGAGGTAGAACAGAACAACTAGGCGTTTTTGCGAATTTAAATAAAGAGCTGGAGTAGATTTTCACCGCTCTAGAAGCCTTTGCTAACGACCGTGTAATGGGCGCTGAGTAATATGGAGAGGCGTAGCCATGTTACGAAATTTATCACTTCTTTCTCTGTCGGATCGAACAAGCTTCAGATGTACTCTGTTGCCGTCTAGCATATTTTGTTGATATTTTCTCTCTTATAAGCTCGCTACACTTCTAACAGCTGTTTCCAATTTGTGTTTGCAGTGTTTCATGTGCTAGATCTACTTTTTTTTATAGATCTTTTCACATTTATTTCAGTTGTGGCTGAGTGATGGCTGCTCGAGCGGGAAAAGTGCAAAAGGTGATGGTGCAACCCATCAATCTGATCTTCCGATACCTGCAAAATCGATCTCGTATCCAGATATGGCTCTACGAAGACGTCACTCATCGCATCGAAGGATACATTATCGGTATGCGGTTCTTACGTTTTATTTTCTCGACAGTTTTTAAGTTGCTTATCAAATATCTTTCTTTCGCCTTCGTGGTACGTCAACGGTGCTTCCCGCCCCCACC
>JPKZ01000903.1:268135-286014 GCA_000803305.1 Toxocara canis
AGTTGGGGGATGGGGATTTTCAATATATTTAAAAGCCCTCTCTTTTAGTTTTGTCTATTAAGTATCTACTGCCTAACAAATTGGTTTTTTTTTTAATAATTTCATGCATTCAGATACAACGAGTTATTACTGATAGCGGATACGTGCCAGAGCGAGTCGATGTATCAGCGAGTTTATAGTGCGAATGTGCTCGCGACAAGTAGTTCACTTGTTGGGGAGGATTCGTTATCCTATGACGTTGATCTGTAAGCTTTTTATTACTTCAATGTTTTTAGTATTCTCGACTTTGGTTTTTTCGTCTCTCTTCATTGCTCTATTTTTTTTCCGTCTATTTTCTTGCATGAATTTATTTAAGTGAGGCTTCAAATTTTGTTATGCCAAAATATATTGCGATCGGTCACGTGCACACTCTGACAATCGGCATTCTACGTTATAGAACTTTTGCTTTCTGAAATCAAAGACAGAAGGATCAATTTGCGACTAGTTTCTGTGTTGAAAGAATGAGGTATGGATTTTTTTTAAACTTATTAATTTCTCTTTCTTCGGAATCGTTTTTCATTCTATTCGCATCTCTCTTCTCATTTTGCTTTCGCAGATTTCTGCAAATATGAATAATTAGTGATAGACCACTTTAAGGCATTGGTGTGTAGGCAAATAATGAAGGATTCAATTTCCATCATAAGCTCTGTTAATATGAAATTTGTTCAAAGGTTATCGAATATTTTCTAACCAGTTTGCTTTTTAGAACAATTGGTGTATATATAATTGACCGTTATACACACTTCACATTGGAATTCCTCGAACGGCAAGTACGATCACTGAATGCGAATCGTTCAATGCAAGACTATTTTAATTCATGTCCTCATTCGAAATGCCTTTCAACAGTTGGCGTACGTACTGACCTCTATCCTAAGGTTTGATTTTTGTTTTTATCTTTCTCAATTTTAGAAAAATCGATGTAGCAAAATGTAAATTATCTCAAATTATTTTTGAGTAATTCGATGTTTAAGTTCTATATGAAGTGTTGCGTCTTTTCATGTTCGATCCCTCTCAGAGAGCAGTTTCACGGTTGCTTTTTTTTTCAGTTACAATCTCAGAGCCCTCCATTTTCGCTGGATTGCTGTTAGACGATATCGTACAATCTAGTCTTATGAGTCTCGTCATCGCTCCCTTCCGTCTTCCCCGCTTCTCACTCATCTCCACAACCTTCCTCCACTCCACGCCCCACCCCCACCCGCCGTTCCCAAGTGAGAACGCAAAGTGGATTTATCGCGTTGAAAGGATCCACGGCTATAATATGAATTGTATCTTCGATCGGCCGCCCGATCAGGTTGCAAAAGAACGAATCCTTTGTGACAGATTTGGACAAGCTGTCCAATTGGATAAAAACTGGTTTTTACAATTTATGGGCAGTTTATGGGACCGGCTGATTCGATGGGTAACTCGCAAAACAATGCCTTCATATTATATGTTTGCCGTGTGGTTCGTCATATGTTTTTGTTTTTTTTAAGCAACTTTATTTTTCATTCAATATCTGACTTGTTCCTTAGGATCCAGCGCGGGTACGTATAACTGATTTCTTTGGTTCAACGAGGAATATGCGTGCAGTAAGTGAAGAAATTGTTTTCGACGATGACTGGTTGAGCTCTTCACCTCTTAATGAACGGATACAAACGACGTCACAACAGTCATCTTTTTATGTTGAGACTTTCTAGTTGTTATTATTAAACACTTTGAAGCTGTCCGTTGTGTTTGCTGAAGCTTTAATGTTATTTCAATGTTTAGCTGTGCAAATTTTAAAAAGAATATATATCGAAATGTTTTGTTGTTAAATAGTTCAGTGTAAATAGTAACTCCGAGAAAGGATAAAGAATTTTCCCATTTCTTATTACGTAGAGTTCACGAAAAGTTTTCGTTTTAAGAGACGAGATTCGTGGTCGAAAGGAAATTTGTAAGCTTGAGCTTCTGGTAGACTTTGCGCATCGTCTTTGTAGTCGATATACAATGATATACTTTGTTGCCGACCTAAACATCTTTGTTTCATAGCTTAGAGCTGTTGTTCTCAAACTGTTTTCCCAGCTTTATCTCTTTAAAAAGTTTTAAAAATTCCATTCATCCCAAAGTAAACTTGCGCGTAAAATTTATCGCATTTTCATCGAGTTTTTATCTCATTTCGAATCGAATCGAATCTTTTATTTAGTCGATAGGCAATAACTACCTTTACGCCAAAACAAATGATATAAAGGGGTATAATGAGATACAATGATATAAAGGGATCACTTTACCTTTTTAAGCCTGTATGAGACACCAGTGCAAATAACGCCATCGTAGTGGGGATAATTATGAAGTGCTTGAGAATCACTACCCAACAGCCTCACATATCTTTCGTTCTAACGACATTCTTCCACAGGAGATAGTCTCTACGAGAAGGTAAACTCCTCTGTGCACTGTTCGTTCAATTCTTACTTGCTCACTTGAATGATTTCTTTGCATTTCTGCGATAGTTTTCGTTTGTGAACACGGCAAATAATGCCTCGTGTAGTGCAGCTCACTGTAATCATGAAAAACATTTGCTCATATTTACTGTTTATCATATGTTGTAATATTGAGCGCTTTTTTTTAAACGTCATGGCATTGTTATGCGTGAAAGGAGGAGGAACAGCCACAAACCTTTTAAATACACCCAAATCTTCCCCTCCTAATACTTGCTCTTCATCCATTTCTCATGAATGTAAAGTTGTAGGGCATCACTACAGTAAGTACGCTTGACTTCATCGTTATGCCAATTCGAAGTAGTACTTTCCATATTGATTGCTTCATACTATATGAGTGCCCATATTCATTAATTAATAAATTATTCATTGCTTACGTATAAATCATTCCACCGGTTGTTTTATGTGAAAAATAAAAATAAAAATGGTTCACTTATTACATAATGAGTCCACGAATAGAAATTAAAATTTCAGTGAAACTTTTTATATCTCTTGTTGGAACGTGGCGGTAGAACGTGTTTGGTTGGATGAAACGATAGGTGGAGGTTTTTTTTCAGACAACTTCGAAACGAATTTTTTTCGGAGAAATTTTTTAAAAAACCAAGACAATTTTTTCCGGGAAAAATTTTTTAAAAAACTTCGAAACGAAATTTTCTAGGAAATTTCCGCTCATCACTGATCTCTAATACAAACAAAAATCCAGTGAAAGTTGGGAAATAAGCAACGTTTATGAGCTGAGGGCATACGGCAAGTCGATGATAGTCTGAATGCTATAAGATAAATAGTGAATATTAATGAAATCTATCTGCGAAAGTTTTATATAGTTTTTAATAAAGCAGAAGTACAGTATAAATTATAAATAAAGTGACCGGAACAATAAAAAAATAGAGAAGGGAAATAAATATAGTAGACAAACGATTAGTGAAACGAAATGAGCGAAACAGAACAAAGCTCTTCAAGAGTCGTTTTTTTCGTCATTTTTCGATTATATTGTATTTTACAAGAGTTAAAAGTTATGAACAAGTTGAAGCTCACAATTTTATTACTCGTTCATATGCGCTATTCGTTTGTGGTCTCGTCCCGTTGTTCCAAGTACAGAATTACTGCACACATAACCCGTACAATATAGTTCTACAATGCCATAACTCGTTAATGTTTATGTATGACCAAGAGTGTAATTTCATCTCACAGTTACAGGGGTGACACCTTTGTGTACGCCATGAAGTTTCGAGATTAGCTTGATATCATGAATAAAACTGCTCCATCCCCTCCTCTACCCTTCCCCTCTTTCCATCTCTGCAGATAGTGAAAAATTAGCTTCCTCTTCATATAGTTCGCCTCCCTAAAAAGTATCAATCATGCTGCTAAGTTCTAGCAAGAAAGCCTGGCAGTAAAGGGCGAAAAGAGTACTCTCCTCGTAATGAAGTTCACACATAGGAGTGAGAAATCTGAGAACTCTGGCGTCTCGCCCTTCCGCGTCCATCCCCATTCCCCTCCCCCCTCCCCCTCCTCTTCATCTCTTATTGCGCCCTTGTCTAGTGCGTTTTTTGTATCATTGGAATATGAAACGTAATGAGTGTGCAACACTCTGGTTACTTCTCATTTCAATTTAGACAATGCTCTCATGGTCATCATATTGTTGCGGCTGCGTGTCGTTCACTTTCCTCTTCGCATCGTTCTCCTCGGCTTGCTTCTTAGTGTCTTCGACCACTTCGTAAAACTTCACTATGCAATCCGGAAACAATTCCGGATCCCAGCTATAAGTCCAAAAATCGATTACCTGTAAGCATGCTGTCTTAGCAGACTAAGAAAGGATCGATCACCAATGAAAATTTGGTTGCACAGTATCCAATGTTGGGCGCCTTTATCCATTTCATTCACTGAACTTGATCTGAGCTCTAAACCCAAATCAATGATTTAATGCTTTGTGATTCGAACGTTGGAGCTCGGTGAACAAAATTAGAGACAAATTTTAAGCATAAATGTATCACGTGAAAATCTAAGGTCGCTCGCATACCAGTTATTATTGAAAATATGATATCTATTTTGGGATGGGCGATCGCTGTTGACATAGTCGAATGATACTATTTTGATGTAGTTTTCTTGCCATCTCAAATCCACAACCCCCCCCCCCCCCCCCGTCCCTTTTGATTATTTAGAGTCTTCACGCATCTATGGATCTTATTTTACCAAAATCATCCACTTCATATTGCGTCTTCGTTTTTTCATCGCCTAAAGTGTTCCCAAAATATAAATTCAGTGTATGTAAGGCTTATGCTACGCGCTCAATTGTAATTTGAAATTTAGCCGTTATCTACTCAAGTTGAATTACAAAAGTATTATCGAGTAAACTCAACAACGTTTTACTAAATGCGCCGCATTCATCCAGAAATGACTCAAAGGTTAACCAAAAATAAATTACGATATCTGCAATAGATGGTCTCGTAACATTTCAATAAAAACGGAAATTAGCTCGGCGACTAGGCGATTATCGAGAGGCATTTTGTTTGGCAATGCACATCAGCTGACGCGCTTTTTTGTTTTTCGTTAAAAAGTCGTGTTTTGTTTGTGTGCAGTGCACAATCCTTGTTGTGATAATCTCTGTTCTGCCGGCGTCATATATCTTTTATGATGATGCAAATGAAAGAAATATTTATTGAACGTCATACTGGCGTTTTTTCCTCAAATACGATAAGGAAAAACGCACTTCCCAAGGAGTGATAAAACGAAAGTTTCTCGTCAGATATAAGAAAAATTGTTGGCAGACATGTGAAACTTTGAACGGACAAAGAAGAAGAAAAGATAAAGCATTAGATTTTTCACATTAAAGGCATCTTAAGAAATATGAACTCATTGATTACAGCTTTACTTACTCTTCGCATAGTTAGCGAATCTTATGTTTAATATAATCATATGTGGTCATATGTGTTCAGTATTGCCCACTACTCAACAGTTTTTATTCATCATTGTTAAGATCATTCAATATTTGTGAAAAATTACGGCAAAATCGAAAGCTTAAATAAAAAATCAACAAATGGCATAAAGAAAGGTGATGCTGAAAATATAAATAGCTTGACGGGGCGTCCCAATTGTGAATTTCTTCTCCGAATTTTAAACGATTGCAAAATAATAAAACTTTCGTAATCTGGCGCAAAACCAAGAAAAAATATCCATAGGCTTGTATCAGTAGTAATTAATATTTTTTTTCAAAGATTTTTTTTTCGAAATCAAGTTTAACTTCACACAAAATAACTCACACGCAGAAGTTGGCGTCGGCTTTCAACGCTAAGCGTTTTCTCGCAAAGGCAATGTCGTGCATTCATAACGAGCTTATCGCATTCCGATGGTCTCAGTTTTGCCAACATTTGTCCATCCTCTAACAGTAGTTCGGCCATTGTCTAAAATTTGCACTCGTATGAAAAAAAAATTTAATAACGTTTCAATTTGCCTCAAATATTATGATAGCTTTCTTAACGAACACAATCTAGTTCACTTTTACAAAGGTCAACGAATCTTAATTTAGGCCCGTTTTTTCCGTTTCATCTTCGGAAAATCGCATTATCTATTTCTTTAATGTGGAAGGATATTTATTTCACATGGAAACTACTATTTTTATAGTGACAGTTAAATAAATGAAAATATTTTTATGCGGATATGGAGGGTGTTGTTTCGAGAAACATCCAAAATATTTGTGGAATAAATTAAGGTGAAACGAATATTTTGATATTTTGCTTCTATTAGTGAAGTTACGAATTAGAAGATTTACAGATTTTAAGGATGCGGTTAAGAATAAGAAATATATTGCCGTAATAAAAGAAGTATTTTCAAGTTGTTTTTATTGAAAATTTCTTTAAACACGTACTGCAGAAAGTTCATAAACCAAAAATCCATAAAAATAATGTTTTAAAGATGTGCTGCACAAAGTTCATTAACTTAAACATCTCAGAAAAAGTAACTGTGGTTCCGAAATTCTTAAGAGGAACCTTTAGCGAAGACAGTAAAGTGACTCAGAGGATTTGATGACTAAAAGTTTAAAAATTCACCAACTTGCAAACCTCCTAAAGTGGAACGGTGGTGGGCGGCTCTGCATTATTGTATGGGCTGTGTGGATAAGAAGTTTAATTCATAAGTGCTAAGTACCGTAATTTCTGAAATTGACACCCCGAGGTTATAACATTTCAGCAGAGGAATGGACTTAATTTGAGTGACGGGTCGAGATGGACTATGCGAAGTGAACTATCCAACAATATAAGGAGGAAGTCAAATTTGAGTTGAAGCGTATGCAAAATTCTGTCGGCAGAAGAGCAAAGTGAATTTAAGAAAGAAACTAATTTAATGGAGTGATGAGCTGAAATTGAGGGTTTGCTGTACAATGGAGCACAATGAAAGCGTCTAATCGATTCGAATTGTACCTGTATATCTTTGTCATCGGCGTCCGCATCCATAAGCATACCGAGTGAGACGAAAATCGGTTTTACTAGACTTTTGCTGACCACTGAATCGATCTCTCGTAACACCGGGTACATTTTCAGAAGCGCTCTCACATTGTTCCTGAAACGCTTGAAACTGGTCATACCGACAGCGGTCTCAAAAGTATGCATTGGATACCGAAGGTGAGGAAAACTCTGTAATTCTATCGCCGCTAAGGGCCTGAAACACAATCCAGACTCCCCAATTGACATCTCGATATAGCAACCGAGATTCAGACTCTGAAAAAAAAAGGGAACTCTCACACAAATTTCATCAGCAACAAAAGTTGAGTGTTGAGATTAGCTAGCTTAATGATAAGCTCATCATTGGTTGAGTCATTCCAATTGAATGCGATCAATTGACTTTTGATATTAACTTTTTACGCTTCAACTTGTACTCCTTAGATAGGCTCAATGTCATACTATTCTCACCTGAACATCATACGGTTCTCTTTGCGGAGACTGTGACGTGAGCGATAATCGGAAAGGAGATGTGCTAAACAATACGACCATAACGCCAAATCACCCATATCTCCCATCTGCAACTATTAAAATGTGTTAGAAGTTGCATCATTTTCGCTGTTTATAGTGCAGTGTTCTAAATTTTGCTCAAATTTTCTTCTTTAATAAATATCGATTATGATAAAAGATAAAAATAACAATTGTTTGTGGTATTTCGAGAAAAAGTTGCAAATAGAAATGAAATATAAAAGGCGAAGCAACAATTTTTGCCTCGGAAGCATTTGTTAGAGTTGATATTGATGTTCTTCTGCAATTATTCCATTGTACGGTTTGCACTGCGTATATATCAATTGTCTTATCGATGAACTTAAATGAAAACCAAACAACTTAAATATACATTAAATTTTTTAAAATATCCCCAAACTTTTAGTGGAACTTTTAGTGAAAATTATTATTCGAATGAGAATTTTAATGAAATTTATTATTTCAGTGGAAATTTTACTGAAAATCACTATTGTAGTGAAAATTTTAGTGAAAATCATTATCCTCGCAAAATTTCTTACGAAAATATATAAGATGGAATTTAACGACACGAATGCTTTCGATTCGTTGCGCGAACAAATCGCCTGAGTATTGTGAGTTTATTGCTAACTATGAAGCTTATTGATGATGTTACGTGCAGCGCTCAACCGCAAAATAGCAGCACTATAACGTTGAAGTGTTGCTGTGGAGCAAATGGATCAGTATTTTTTGTTTTCAGATCCATATTAATTTTTACTCGTTAAACGTTCCATTTTTTTTTCTTAAAATGAAATTTGCTGAATGCACTTACATGGTGTACATGCAACAATGCAATTGAGGCAATTTTAGCGAACGACTCTTCCGAAAGCCATCTTTGATGCAACTGTTCGGCAAGCTTGTCGTTTGGTGCTGCACTAGCCAACACGCTGAACGTATGCACTGCAAGCATGCACAGTTAGTCGTATGCTATTTTTGCTTGGTCGAACGACTGCAATCAACAATATCCACTTTGCCTTTCCTCGAATCAATTTCACACTTTATCCTTTTCCATTCCACTTCCCCGGCAGCTTAAACACTTTCAAACAGCAAATTCCTCATATTATGAGTCTGATTGATGTTTAAGTTTTCTCATCGAGACCACTTCTCCACATAATATTGTTCCATGAGAAATGAGTTAATACCGAGTCTTTTGAGCTGCAATAGCAAAAAAAAAAAGTTGCTTATACTTAAAATATTTTTCAAAGATTTCTTTGAGAAAAGTAGGAATCAATTCGCTATATTATTGTCTGGTAAATCATTCAAAAATCATTCGACTAATTCGTGTCCAACTCAGTGCTTAAAATTCATGGAAAAATATCGAAGCAAAAGAAGAAAGTGGTTTCCATTATTTCATGAAACTGAGCTGAGTAATCATTGCCAAACATTGCTGGTAAAATACTCATAACTCTGATACAGCATAGCAATTCAACAACACAACGTTGAACTGAAATGCGCTATCCACGTATACGCAATCGTCTATCAGTAAATCGATAAAATTCTAATGCCGAATTAGAGGCAATTAATGTTGCGTCCGATCCATCTCAAAAACTGTAGAAAATAATTAGCCTATTTAGCGTATCTAAATCTTTCCATTTGATTTTATATTTCAAATAAAAAAAAGAAGTCATAATAAAAGAAAAGAACCGCAAAAAAACACACGCATATAGCCGAAGTGAGCATCGAAAAAAATGAAAAGGAAAAAAATATTGTAAAAGTATTGCACTGTTAGTCAAAAGTACTGAGCGAGAAGCTTTTAAAAAGTATTGTAAAAAAAACACATTTCGTTTTGGAAGTGTTTATCGGCGAGCAGCTGACATATCGCAAGATGCTTAAGCGCCACGGCTAATAGAAAACAAAACAATGTTCGTTTCTAACATTCCCCAGAAGTATTGACAAAATAAATGCATAACTGTAAAGATCATAGCCGAACGAGATATTTTGGTGGCTATAAAAAGTATCGGAAAAAAAATTCACTCGAAAAAAAAAAGTTTTTAAAAGTCTTAAATTGTTGGAGTAAAATCGAAAAAAAAATAGACTTTATGTTCGTTTAGTGCAATTATGACTACCAATTGATTTTTATTTACTTTAATTTTTGCTCGTTTCCGCATTTAGCAAACTTCTTAACTCTAGTTGCCAAGTTCTTAAAGTTGAAGCTAATTAATAGACAGAGAAAGCCATACAAATAAGATTCGCGTAGGCATGCGGTTGCCATAACACGCTTTACAAGCTGAACATTGGCAAAGCGTATAGACAATAATCTCGAATACAACAAATTTCATCATGCCAAATAATAAATTAAACCCTAATAAAGTGTCGTAAGTAACTTAATGTTTAGTATTCATTCATAATAATCAAAGAAAGGCCTTTTTATTTTTCAATGAAATTAGCACAGTCTTGAACTTCGCCAATCGGTAATCAGCTCCCAACGCTGACAATGAGATTCACTATGGTAGAGGAAGAATCTGATAGAAATCTATTAGTTTCTGGTCGCTCAGAACTAGGAAATTTGCTTGCTCAACTTTTGATATGTAGCTGCTTACTGTTACCGCTTATAGCGGTTAGTTGCGCGTCCCGTATAAGGATGACTTTTCAAGGTATGGAAGAGGAGCGTAACTTGAATTTATTTCATTACTTGAATTCGCTTGAATTTACTTTATCCTAGAAATTCCATAGCGTATATTTAATTCTAAATTATAATAGTCCTATTTTTATAACGTTTGGTAGATTTCAATATTCATCGACCTCTTCTCTTTCACTCGTCAAAAGGCAGTAGTAAGTAGCTTTACGGTCTGTTTTAATATACGCATGGACAGGACATTATAATTTAGGCGAATATGCAAATATTTGCAAATCCGCTACAATTTGGTTCGTCATTTTCAACTTGTTTCTCTTTAGCATCTATATGACCTGACTAGTCAAACTACTAACTTCTATGCAGCAGCGACACTAAAAATCACACCTCGCATAGCTATACTGAAATTCTGTTTCCGGTTCTCCAGCATTTTATGGAGTTCAAATTGTGACAATGGAAATATCTCTTACATTTTGTTGAAGACAATTATGCACAACAGCTGCAACAACATCATTTATATATCGTTAACAAAGTATATACGAACTGTGGTTATGCTCAGCTCAAAAACGGTAGTAACTCTGAGTATAAGGGGATGGGAGGGGGGGAATCGCTATGAAAGGATACTGAAGGAAGGGAACGTATAAAAATTGTCGCTGAACCTACACTTGGGCAATAATGATAATATGCTATCAGCTAGGTTAAAAAAAAAAAGCAAAATTGCTGGATAATTCTCTCTTTGCGAATAGCAATCAAGGGAAGATGAATCGGCATTGGATGATGATAAACGGACTTACAAGGAAAGGATCCATGATCGGAAAGAAGTGATAGAGATGCAATAAGTCGACGCAGCTGTTCGTCGTCCATTGTGAGACTACTTTTAAGCTGTGCTGTGCTGTGCTGTGATGTGATTTGCTAGCGTTCGTTAACTGCCCGATCTCATTAACCACTCGGCGCTATAAGCCAATAGCAACTGTTTTGAATGCGTCATAAAATTTCGTTCGTTTATTTCCTTTATGCATCACGTCATATACTTAACGATATCGTATAATGTCAATTACAAGAGCGTAATCGACTTTATGCAGGTCGTCTTAAATTTCCGGTGAAGAACGCCCATATGACGAGAGACTTGAAGTCAAAAACGGTGTTATAATTTCCTCCAGTTTCTTTTGGAAGAGTAACAAATAGTAAAGAGCCATTTTTTTCTGACCTTCCAAAGTTTTTGAATTTTTTAAGGCCTTATGATAATAAAATCGATGTAAGTGGCAAATTCTTAATAGATTTCGCATAATCTAACAACAACCACAACCAAATTTGAATCCTCGACTCGTTGGGTGATTTTTTCTTCTAAGTGTTCGCTATAGACTGGCTTAAAACATTTTCTAACTCTTATGAGAGCAAATATGGTCGAGAGTTGTGATGAAAGACTTATGAAAATTTCTATATGATCATTTTTTCGGTACTCTTTTGTTGGATGTTGTGTGGCACCTATATATATCATCCCTACTATGGACACTCTTAAGAGAAACTTTTACGCACTCTTAGAATTATATATATATACATATATATATATATATGTATATATGTAATGAATACTTCACCATATGCGCATCAAGTACTGACTGTACTTAAGAATATATATTTAAATACATCATGCACGCAATAAACCGATGGACATCGATAGAATATATTTATTGTTGGAAGTCGCAGGATTTGAGCACGAAACTCTTTTGCAAGCGATGCATACATCGTCAATCTAAGCGAATTGTTCAAACGTGAAGCAAAACATTTGCGATGGACGAGAGGAAGAAGAAAGGCGTATTTGGTGAGCAAAAAGCAAATCGCCCATCTCGACGAGTGTTCGCACTGAATCGTTTAAGGAGCGCATTCGAAACAGTGTCCATCTTCTATCGAAACGATCGCCGAATGAGTAAATATTCAATAAACGTTATCCATTCGAATGAATCTTTTCCTCATTTCGACTGCTCAAATGATCGCCATTTAAGCGATTCATAATTGGTCGCATCACTTAATGTTTTATTGATCTTGATTTTAAGCGATATTTTTTTTGGTTTGAAAAAATTTCTCAACATTTTGACATTTCGCCAGCATGAAGCTTAAAAAAAAAAAGCTAACTTCAGTGTATTATATATTATCTCGGCAACTATTAATTAATAAAAACAAATTGTGCAAAACTTTGTTAAAGAGTAAAGTTATGCTGCGATTTGCAACGCTGCCTTTCATGAACGCCGCCCTATAGAGGAGCGCCTACTGATCCTTCTGATCTCTATAATCTCTGCTCATTTTGTTTGCTCAATGTCTAAGCGTATTGCTTAGCGAGCTAAAGCATTTTTAAACGCTTGAGGATGATGAAATGATGGAATGTTTGGCAATCTATAAGAAATACATCAAGAAATACAGACTGAATTGTGTACTAAGGAAACCCTTAATAAAATATATTATGACCTTTAAGAGACTTTCTCATTGTTTGTTCGGATCTTTGATGAACGGTATGTCGAGTTTTCCGCTACTTTAATTCGCAGTATTACTAGAAATGAATTCCGGCTTTAAACGTTTTTCTCTCCTTTTATCTCCTATTGTATTTTGTCAACGATTTATTATTAATCATTATTTATTCATATTTATTCATTATTTATTCATTCTCCAAATTTTTCATTCACCTCATTTGCACTCTTACTACTTTCTTTCTGTTCAAATAATAACTTAGTATGCCAAAATGTTAGTGAGAGAGTGAATTAATGTCCGCATTGTCATCAATAAAGAGGGTAAATAAAGGTGTTTATCATATTAGCTTGTTGTTATATTCCACTCCCTAGCTGGGCTGTCAATGGTATGGTGGGAAGTAGCCGGGAATCGAATCCAGGTCTTCCCGCATACGAACCGGGAGCCCTACCACTGATCGAATGTGATAAATAAAAGCGCTTTATACGTGGAGAAATGATCGGACATATGCATAGTTGTTCACTTTTTTTTTTAAAATTTAACACCACCATTAAATTATATTTGCGCTCTGTTGTTATTCGTCTTTGCAAACTTATCGAGATGATGAGCTAACATAAAACATCACAATAACTGTGTTATGTTATCGCCAAAAAATATACGTTTCTTATTTTATATAGTACAGTAAAACAGAAATGGTTTCTTCGTATAAGGAATGATGCAAAGGCAATAAACAGTGCTCAATCATCGGCAAAAAAAATAAACTAAACTAACTGTTAGAAGTTCTATGGCTCAAAAGAGCATGAAAATTATTGAGTATGCGCTATTTGTAGTTTCACTATTTTTAAATTTTGTCGACCTTCTTAAGAGGAGCAATTTCAAAACGATTTTTATCATTCACTACTTTGATAACTGCATCAAATCGCTTTTGAAGAATTTCAATCACTCAGACTCTATAATGCTGCAATTTATGAGCTCTATTTCATATGCGATAATTCCATATCAGGCATAGGCAATATGTTATCACTCAACATTGAAGCGTTATCTCATTATTGGCAGGTAAATGAGCATAATTATTAGAATGAGTCGTTTAAACATTTAAAAAAGCGGTATTTTTTGCCACTTTCAGCATCTTTTGCATTGCGTTTCACTGAAAATCGTTTTTTTTTTGGGGGGGGGACTTTTCATCACAGTTAAAGGCATCATCTTTTATCGCAACGTTTGAGACGTCTAAGTCATTTTCAAAAATGTTGACACATAAAATTTTCGAAAACGCCCACATAACCAACTCACAAACAGCAATATTTCATTGCATATTTCATTGCATATTTCATTGCATATTTCATTGCATATTTCATTGCATATTTCATTGCATATTTCATTGCATCTTCGCTATATGAATTGACGTGAGTTCGTTAATGAATCTGATGATCATTTGAATTTTGTTTTTTGTTCTCCTTATTCTATCGCCAAAGCGCATAAGATTTCCTACAATTGTACATCGCATCAAACTAAAAAAGAAGACTGACTGACGAGGAAATAAGCTCAACAATTTCAAAACACATGCCCATCACATGTGCTATTCGGTTTTTGTTGCACACCGTTGCACAAATATCTCTATGCATACGCATTTTAAAGTCGCTTTCTTGGTTCTTATGAAGTAAAGTTTGTAATTTTTTGTTCGTTTTTAAAGTTTATTTTTTAAAGGAAATTTTTTTTCGAAAACTTTTCGTAAGTTTTTCTGAAAAATTATTCCTTTTTTTTGAATGAAATAGGAAATAATTTTTCTTTTGCTACAGAAATCGTTCGAATTTTCGCTTCTGTCGCCAATGGCCGCTTAAGACATAATGCGTACGTCATTCAAAATAATCAGTTAGAAGTCTGTGCGCTGCGCGAATGATTTATTTATTTTGGCAACGAAAAGAAAACATTATACACTGCGCGCATACACCATCGCGTATTTGCAGCAACAACTTTTGTTTTCAAATGATATGCTTTGAGAAAAACGTTTATTTTTATGAAAAAAACTGAAAAATTTTAGAAAATCTTTAGACAATATTCAGTGTGTTCAGAGGATTTCTTTAAAAAAAAAAAAGAAACAACTAGGTTAGAGGAGAATTTTCTTTGAGTTTGCCGAAAAAAAAAAGCAAACGATTTCGCTTTTTTGACAACGTTGACTCCAATTCATTTTCGAAACTCATTCAAAAAAGTTACTCTCTGAACGGTAGCGTATAGTGAAAGATATATGGACTTCATCATATGTTTTTTTTTCGTTCCCCGCAGAGCTTTTTTGCCATTGGCTATTAAGCGTCTTATATCTGACGCATACTCTATTCAAATTAGCATGCGTTTTGGCAAACGCTCAATTTTACAAAGCACATCATGCGACGACTTATTCATTGGTCATTGGCATGATATGTTTTTTAAAGTCGGTTTGGCATGATTGTTTCTACTTAGGAACCAGTGCAGCGCCAATTTTGAAATTCAGTCTTTTCAATTTAGGCCCTAGGCTCATGTTTCACATCTGATTTTAGGAGCATTTCTAGCCGTCGGGATTGCATCTCCTAAGAGGGTAAAAAATTTCAATGCATTTTTTGATTAGCTTTGGTGCACATTAGAGACTGGTCGGGTCGTTAAAAAATGAATCTTTGGTAAATTTAGATGGCAGCGATAATGTCTGATAAAATCCGAAATCTCGTCATCCAACAAAAATTTATAAAACCCGCTGATTTGATGAGCGAACCATTAAAGCCCATATCTTGTCAGCCTCGTAGATTTCTACATTCAGCCGATTCCTTTTTCCGATAGCTTTTTGCATTACTTGATGGCGCAAACAGTGCAGAAAAATGAATCAAAGACGCAGCTTCTCGAAAAAATATTTGAAAGACAATTTAATTGACAGAATGACATATAAAAGGAAAAAAGACTCTTTTCATTGCACATCGTTTGCTGTAATCTTAAACGTTTTTTTGGGGGGTCAATACAAGAGCGCGCATTCGCCACTTGATTGAAAGCCTTCTGAAGCATACACAGGCATGCACGTGTGTCTGCTCGTCGCGCTCCTATCGAGACAGTTGAAAAAATTGATATTATTCAGTCATATAGACCTTTATTAAAGTTTGTTTGACAAAATGACAAGGCAAAATGACAAGACAATTGACAAAATGACAAAATGACAAGAGATAGTAAAAAATGAGCAGTTTAAGTCAGGTATAACAATAACAGGTCATTGAATCCATTCTATAAATTTATGCAAATATTCTTTCTGCGATGAATAGATAAATAGATATTATGAATTTTTATTGCTCCGTTTCTTGTCAAGAAAGGAGACTATAAATGATAGTGGAACTATGGAAAAGCCTCCTGAAATCATTTTCGGAAATAGGAAAGCTAGCTTTTTTTAAACTTAAATTGTGGAAACAAAGAAAATGTACGATACCTGCAACTTCCGCTATCGCCTCCAGTCTGTTCCCTTCCCCGCTCCCTTCCTTATATTTCCTAATAAGGTGGCTGAAATCTATTCATATATGTCTCGGTGCACTCATCTCCTTCAACAAATTGAAGCCTTATTTTATGATGCATGTGCCACATAAACTCCCTTCGGTGGCTTAAATTTCTTGAGCCAAGTATGCCACCAAGTATGCCACACTTTGAGGTATGCCACCAAGGCTCAAACGCTCAACTGTCTACTCAATGAAATGACGTCTGCGTAGGATCCCCTATAGTTATTTATAGGTACAATCCATTGAAAATTATTTCATGTTGTGCGGTCGAATAATAATCATAAGAGGACTCTGCAAGGAACATACGAACTTTTAAAGTCAGCGTTTTGTTCGTTTCTCGCTTAGCTGAGAACATTTTTTCGCCAAAACGTTCGGCGCACAGCTGACTGCAACGTCAGTAGTGTTCATAAGTGACAACGAAACTGCGCGGCAATTAATCTTTTTCACAATGTGATCGATGCTCTCTCCTCTTAGTCAGCAAATATAGGCTAAGTACGACCGCATTCATTAGAGCGGCGATCAGCTCATACAAACGCATGCATCACATTGGTTCTACTGTACTATATTAGTGGACAATGAAATTGCATGATGACAATAGCCTTCAGAAAAGGAACTGAGAAAAATGACGATGGATGAGAGCACTTAGATATTGTCGTGCTGCCATAAAGACGATACGAGAGTAATTTATCCGGTTTTTCGATGCATAGAACAATCATCTTTTATTAATAGTTATTCCATTATTCATTATATTCATTATATGCTTCATTGCAATCTTATGATGAGGTTAGAAACTGAAACGTTCCAAGAACGTTCTCGCTTACCGCTGGTATGGTTTAAACCATTATTAGTATCCTCTCCTGAAAGTACCGTTTGCATCGCGTACAAAAGTTGTGTGTTCATTCGCTCAGAAGCTCTTCAACTGAATGGAATTTCGGAAGCTGCACTTTGCCTATGCTGCAACGTATATACTTACGAGCAAATATGACGTCATCATTATGAGATTTGTAAAGGGAAATTGAAAAAGCGCACAAAAACCTATTAATTTTGCGGAGGATTTGCGCGGCTGATCAATTAGAGCCGACTTTGGCTCCAGTTATGCGGTACCTTACATTATTTATTAGCAGTCTATGAAGCCGTTTTTTTTGAATAGTTTGATAAAGATTGAAGTCTTCATAGATCGATCATATGATTAAATCAGCTTGCGAGCGCCCAATTGTAAATTTCCTTCCAACCTTTTTCGAGGTTAGGAAACAAATTCGGGTTCAGGGATCCGCATGAAAACGTTCATGATCCAGGTCTCACAGACGTTCACAGAAGTTTGCTCATAACTGATGTTGGCTTGTCTTATGTGAATTAGTGTCGTTGAACTTAAAAATTTTCTGAAACTTTTGAAGAGGTAGGGTTTTTAATTTATTGGTCAAAATTGAGCCATTCGTTTCGGATAACTGATTTAGAAAATTGATTTTGAGATCAGCCGTTTAAGCTGTTTTGATGCTGAGTGGAAGGAAGGCTGGAGCTACCCCTCCCACAATAACGTAAACAGTCGTTCATTTGAGGTACATCGATAAACTTCCATACAGCCCCTCTTTCTCTTTAAAATAAGCTCCACCTTTATAGGCCGCAGAATATAGAACCTCTTGGGCTTCTCTTCGGAGAAGTGCGATAGTTTTTCGTTAAAAACATGTGACGTATTCATGTCGAATGTAATTGTTACTTATCGTTTTTCTTTTCCTTTTTTTCTGCTTTTTTAATGCCAACAATAAATTGCAGTAATGCAAGCCACATTTTGCATACCGATAGGTCTCGAAAAAGGGACCATAAATCGCCCCCATGTTTAGCTAATTTTTTTGCTAAGTATTCTTAT
>JPKZ01000903.1:301873-313005 GCA_000803305.1 Toxocara canis
GGGGAGGGGCAGCAACAAAATGATGAGATTCAGGGTTGAAAATAAGATTTTGCAATAAATGCGGAAACTATCGCCTCTTGACGAAATCTATAGATGCTTAGAAAAGAAGTTTACTCATCGTATTTGATCACAAACTAACACTTAGTTACTAATTAGAACACCTATTGCAAGATAGAACAGCAATAAAAACAATCATGCAGTAATCTTCAAAGAAACGCTAAGGATCTGTTCAATGGTCTATCTCGTTTTGATGTTCACAATGAACCGTGCATTAGCAAAATTTGAACTTCTTGATAACTTCGGCTCGAAAAAAAAAAACAATTCGTATTTATCTTCACTCAGTGCTGATCGCAGAAATTTCCGAAGAAAAACGCTTTATCAGCTAAGCAAAAGGACATCTCTCATTGAATCTTATCGCAACTTAAAACTCAATTTAATCAGATTTCAGCCGAATTTGACATATTCTTGTAAAAGGTGCGGGATATCCTGTGCTCAATGATTATTTTACTAAACCCCAAAAATTAAAGAGACTTCCACATATTTAAAAGAAACAATTCGAGGACAAAAAGATATGTGCTTCGCTGTCTCTCTCCTTCCCCCCTCCCCTCCTCCCCTCCCTGAAACAGGCAAAAACAAATACCAGAAGGAAGGACTGCATGACATCAGCGAGGCAGATGAGCACAACAATTAGCATTATACATACTGCCACCGTTTCGTACACCCTCGCCATTATACCCTAAAATGAAAATACCATTATATAATGTTATCGCTCTACAGAAACAAATAAAACCTATTCAGCAAATGAAGCGTGGATAAAACAATTTCGCAAGCAGAGATGACCTTAGCGACAGTCACTCTTATCCCCCCCCCCCCCCCAAATGTTCTCCAACTTCGCCACCTGACTGTAACGACGCCAATTTCTACCTAGATTGGTTTGCGACCACTTTTTTCCTCATTTTCGTTTGTTTTTTTTTCTACCGTTCTTTTCTTCTTTAAACATTATTTGAGGAAGTTGCGACCACATCCTTACTCACCCTCGGTTTGTTTTTGCCTTTTTTAACAACATTCAGATTCTTTTTTAAATAAACTTCCACTTCAAGTTGACATTAGACCTCAGTTCGTGACTACCTTTTCCCAATCGCAAAGGCATGGGTGAAAGAAGCGGATCAAGTAACTTGTAGGCTCGACGATTAAAAAAAACAAAAATAATTGATCAAGCAACAGCGAAACCAAGATTAAAACAGTGAATTTCTAAACAAATTCCCAAAATATGAATCAAGCCTTCCCTTGTTTCAACAGTTTTCTATGTTACCTTTGATGCTGAGTGTTCATTTTGCAGACAACCGTGAAGGTTGCTTAACTGTTTAAATAAGCGCTCTTTTTATACAGGCCATATTTAAACGCGATTATGTGGAAAAATCGTCCGATCCGCGGACAAGTTAAAAAAAGAATGCCATTATCATCTTATTCAGTTTCGGTGGTGGTTAGCTTCTATAAAGTAAAAGTTGTAAGAAAACATTACAATTAGCCAATGCGATGCAAACGCCTATTGTATCGATTGACATGCGTTAAAATAATTCCTGGGAAATTTTGTTATTTTTGAAACAAAAACGGTTGACCGTCAATCGACATCGTCATTAGCACCTCAACAAATAACTTACTTTTCCTTGGCCTCTAAAGCCTTGTGATTCGATAAAAAAATATGCGAACGGAAGTAGTATAAATAGGGAGAGATTGCTTAATGCGAACACGTAATCCCATAGCGAATGTATAAGTGGCCAATTGAGCCATTTGAAATAGTAGCTATCAGGATACGCTTGTAAAATCTCGGAGCCGATCACCGAAAATGGTAGCAATGTTGCGGCGCCGATTGAGATCGCCAACGAACACGTACACATCCATAAACTGAAATTTTTGATCTATTTCTGCTATTAAGGAATACTAACAAAATTTTTAAACTCATAGCCAAAAAAAGAACAAAATTTGAGTTCAACGGATCGTTTAGCTTGCATAGTCTCAATTGCATATATCAGCTAATTTGCATGTGTTGTGCATGTACTGGCATTCCGAATGGGGACTCCGGATACGCAAAATTTTTACTGAGCAACTACAATTTAGCGAACGAACTGGTGTAAGAATCTCGAGAAAATATCGGCTTATATAATACCGTGAGACCGACAATAAACGGTCTTTACGTGTATGTCGTTTACGAGCTGAGTATATGATTAGTTTTCTGCGCAGACTGTGCTAGCCAAACAGGTAATCGCCTGGAGCATTTTTTACACCCTTAAACAGGGGTCCGCGGTAGAGTATCAAGGAAAAAAAAGACAACGCATAAAACGTACGATATGCGGAAGACGAAGAAATCTTCTTTGCCCGCATATAATTCATCATTGTCGCTGCATGTCTTTAATAAGCCCAATATGTATCGCGATATTAAATACAACGTTATAAACAGTAACAAACAGATCTGAAATTTACAACGATAATTAGCATATTTGGTGTTGAAGTTTTCATTTTGAAAGCCATCTATTTATGTGCGGCACACACCACAAATCATACTGTGTCTGACCTTCCCACCGTCAGGGGTCAGACACACAATTAGCATATTATAGGTTTTTTTTAAAAAGACCTAATACCTCCTAATTAAAGGCTATGACAGTCAGGAGAATGAAGTGATCCTGAATCCATTTAGAGGTAATTTTGAAAAAAAAATTGCCAGGGAATGGAAACCGTCAATCCACAAGTGCAGTGTTAATAAGAGAAAACAAACGCAGAATGTGTGTCAAACGAATACAAAAACTGTACCATCTTACATATAAATTTAACCACCCTCCCCCCCCACTCCTTAATAGGCAAAAAGCGATACGGAATATCATCAAGCCATAAAATTAATGTTGGTTTTCAACGCAAGCTTTTCCAAAGCGACTTTAAGGCCACTTACTTTTACCTTCTTTCTACTATCAATTCCTTCGTCACTCACATAATGCCACTGCCACTACCAAGAAAGTAGTGCTTTGCTCTTATAGCATATAAACAACAGGAGCACAATTAAATTTGATAGACATATAAATAACTAAATGGAAACATAAACTGACGAACAATGTGTTGCCGTATGAATTGATGGAAGCGTTGCTCTCGCTCGTCGTCAAATAACTCACCGTTAGCTTCCATCTCCCATCTCCAAAATCGTTGAATTCCTTTTCAGAAAAAAAAACCCCCACTCACTTCTGAAATTTAATACTTTAAAAATATGCATAAAACGTGAAATATATTTATTGACGAAAAAACGTCATATCAAGCAACAAAATCGTATGCAGCAACCTGCAACGTACGCTGAGCAAAAAAATGAAAGAAAGCTGGCAGTCATTGGACTAAGTTGTTGCTCTCTTATGTTCTACCTAATACAACACTCAATATAAACAATTATGGGGATGAAAATAAAAGTTAATTATTGTTCCTTTGGTCTGCATCCTTCGGAGATCGACATAAAATCGACATTAAACGTTGTAGACACAGCGCTCTATGTGGCAAAATCGAATTTGCGGATTTAGGCTCTGAGCAAAGTTCATCGAAGATGATCGAAGCTCAGTGAATATTTTATGCCGTTTTGTAGAGATCATGGCAGCGAACGATAAGCGTATTACGTTTCGAGGCGATCGGAACACCTCAACGATCAAGTGAAGTGATCGGCGCCATCATTTTTCGTTTTTATTAAGCTAATCGGATCCATCGCAAACAGCCTATCTAGATGAACAAGAGAAAGTACTTCTCTTGTTTTGTATGTATGTGTGTGTGTATTTTTTTTTCTCAACACTATGCCACAATGCTACCATAACAAATTGGAAGCGTTTTCTCGGCGACTATTGCGAAGCAAATAAACGCTGATAAACGAAGCCAAAATGGGATTCGAATTGGTGCATTCTGTAAAATCATCCAGCAAAGAAGAATAAGCATCTTGACAGTGACGTTTAACACCAATAGGTAGTTTCACTTCAGTGTCAATTCGCGCATACTGAGCGGCATCTTACATATATTTGGAACGCTCCTCTTTATGACATTTAACAATTTCTCCGATGTGTGAGCAAAGTTTTCGTGTGTGCATGTAAGCCGCGACAAAAGCACCTTCTATTCCGTCCCTAATTGTTTGTCTGCCAGGTGTTTAGTTTTTCAGTCTGGTTATAAAACATTACGTCTCATGTTTCTTGTTTATACTTTGCCAAAAAAAAAGATCATCATCGGCGATTTTGTCGAATGATTCGCTCTTTTGTCGACGTTTCATCGTTGAACGAATCTCTCACAAAACAAACAGAAGGAATTATTCAACAATATATAAAAAGCATATAATCTATGCAAAGCGGAAAAAAAAGACCTAAACAATTTTAAAAAAAATCACGACAAATTGTACGGATTCATTTTTCATATTTTATCTAAACAAAAACGAGCAAATGACGACATCAGCAAACTAACAACTAGTCTCAATTGCTCACCAAAAAAACGTGGTGGACAAGCGCTGTGGCGTGTGAAACCTCATATGGCCACACATCACACAGACAAAACTAGTTCCACAGAGAAACTTCTCCTATCCTGAGGCGGCAAGATGCAACAGACCAATGCTGTACTTTGGTCAGATGACCGAAAGTGACTTATGAAAGAAATCGTTGAGGCACCGAGGTGAACGCAAGCGCTCAGTGGTTAGGAACGTGAACGATCAAAGTTCCCTGTCTATACAAATGACTAAAACTGCGCTCAAGCATTCCGCGTTTATAGAGTTGGCGGGTATGTGAACGCAAACGAAACGAAAAATAAAATAATGATAACGATGGAAATACGTAATGACAAATTTTCGTTGACTTTGCAAACAAATGACAAATTGAAGATAAGCATGAGACATATGTTGTCAGAATTGTCTACCATACAAAATTACTGTCAAGACAGCCAACCAGATAAACAGTGATATAAGAAATGCTTGATAAATAAGAGGCTATCAAAACTGTCATTCACGTAAACCATACTATCACAGCTGTCTATGAGATCATAAGAAGTGCCAGAACTGCGAATTAGAAATGGATTTCGTCAACTCTTGCCAGATATTGAGACCGAATTAAATGGAAGATTCTATTCGGGTCGTTGACAACCCGTTGAGGCGGAGCAAAACCAGAAGAGAAGAGCACAGAACACTGTAGGCAAGTGAACGAGAAGGAAAATAAGCACCACTTGCTCTAGTCACACACCCAACAACAGGAAACCGAGAGCACAATCGATCAGAACACTTCACAAACCCATACATCTTTTCCCACACTAAATAAATTGATTTAAAAATGCGGTGCCCTCTTTAATAATAAACCATGGTGTTCCATTTTCAGCAGCTTACTTTTTTTCCTGGTCATGTGGAGGTGCGTTCATCTGTTGTTTGGGAGCTGCCTTTCAAATGTGTTCAAAGCTCAACCTCATTTCCCGTTTCCTTCCATCCCTCATCCCCCTCCCCCATTGACAAATTACCATATTTAAGCAATGATACTCTTAACTGCATGTGTTCAATGTGTAAGCCCTTAACTGCATATGTCATGCTATATAAACTTTTTAATGGGAGGTCGAAATAAAAAAGTGATAACGGCCAAAAAAGACATTCGAGTTCAAATTTGAAAAGACAAAAAGATGGGGACAAATGGGAAGAAAAATGTGTGGTAAACTACGACCAGCCAAACGGTAGCAAAGATGAGCGCAAAGAAGAGGAGAAGAAGAGCAAACGAAAGCACGCCACGTGTACAAACCAATCATCAACCTCATATGCCAACAGAAAATCGACAAACAGCATTCAGCTATAGCACTGCTGCTATTTTTCTTCTAGTTATGGCATCGTTTCTATTTTTGGTGCACTTATAGCATTGCTTCTACTTGGCCACACTATAAACTTTCTTTTCTAGTCATTACTTTTAAAAATCGAAAAACGAAACTTGTAAGACCACAGTGATAAAGAAAGAGCCGAATAACGACCACGTATTACTCGTTGTTTTAATTTTAAAACATGCATACGTCATCCTCATGAAGAAGAGCATATTGTGTCCCTCACTCGCAGTTTTGTCTCATTTTATTAATCGAATTCTCCGTCACATCATTCCATGGTGGCGGCCGCGCTCGTTTATCGCGTTTAGCGCCTAACTCCATAATGACAACGTAAGCGATCAGGTCTGGCTATCTCGAGGTTGGTAAGGCGAGCTTTTAAGAGAATATCCCAAATTTGGATTTTTTCAAACTAATGCACCAGTCACGAAAAAGGCGAATAGAAGGGATGAACGGATGGATACGATAGGCATTTATTAACGATTAGAACAGTTTTGAAGCTATTGATGTGCAGTATTCGAATTACTGACTCATTCGCCAAATGCAACCGGATGCGAGATTGTACGATTTGATGTGATGGGAGCACATCGACACTAGTCGACGAAACGCCATTAAACGTCAATGAAATGTAAAATGAAAATTTCACATATGAACATTGCGCGTTCAATGAAAATTTCAACACGATCTATTTACCATAATTCCCTGAGCAGAAGCCATGACCTCACTTTTGTTTTCAACTTTTCGAGATGCACTCTTTCTCCCCAGAGTGGTTTTTTCTAGTCCTTCGCTGAATATCGAACTTCTATTTTCCGGAATGGGCTTCTATTCAACGAAATACGGTATCTGAAACAAACACAGATCTCGTCTATGTGGCCATTATTGCGCGTTCATAATCAGCTCTTCATCAGCGTGCTATATAAGGAACTAAAGCACGATATTACAACATTCAACAATAAAGCAAAAACTTTAGAACTCAAAACGTCCCGAACAAAGAATGTTATAGGGATGCAAACGATAGCGGGGAAAAATTTCATTGTAAAAGGAAAAAGGCTGGTAGCTTCCGAAGAAGTTTAGGATGCGCGAAATTATATATGTATATAGCCATATCACCCAAGGGAATAATACATAAAACAGATATTTAATTGTCTCACAACTAGAATAATCTATTCAAATTTGCCTATGCCATGTAACCGATTCGAACGAAAGTGAAAACATTGAAGAAAATTTCGCTCAAACTCGAATCGTCGTCTTCCACAAAAAGCTTATATTATTGCCAGAAATACTTCTGGTACTTATTTATTTTGTGACAATCTTGCATGTTAATTTTTAGATAATCGAACACTTCAAGGTTAAACAATGCCGAAACTCTACCGTTGCGCCTAATAATAAACAATATTTAAACATAAATTTCTCTAGAAACGCGTTATCTTTAAAAGACAGTCCTCTATATGCTAGCAGAAAAACTAATTAAGTATGCCATAAAAAGCGGGTTCATAAGGAAGCGATTTGGCCGTGAAGAACGAGAGGCGAAAATTTGGACAACACGAGATGAAAAGCAGCACTGTCAACGTCCTTGAACGAGGGTCAAAGCACATATAAACACACTCTATCTCTCTGCCGTCTACGCCCTCATCCACTAATCTACATGACTGATCTACGTGCACTCACCACAACAAAATAGAACGACGTCTAACGCTTATGTAGCATAGCACTCTTCTCTCCCCCCCCCCCCAAAAAAAACCGGCAAATCGCCTGAACCGTTTACGACAGTGGCCGTGGCAAAAAAAAAACAGTCATGCACTTTACGATACCAACGGTCTTTCGGCTTCGGTTTAATAAGTAAAAGTCCGATATCTAAACTTAAAAATCCTTTCAATAAACAGTTCTTTTTGGAGGGGGGTGGGGGGAGGGGGAGGAGAGAGAAGGAAGGGAGAGAGGGGGAAGAGAAATAGAGCCATTTAACGCTTGTTTGCATGACGTAATACGTTTAACGAACAATGCTATCACCTAGTAACGAAAACGTTAGTGATCCGGATTACGATCACTTTGTACATGTCTCGTTCCTATCCCCTTTTAATAACCTTTCGGCCAACAGAAGCACAAATGAGACTGCTATAAAGCAATACGAATGAGAAGTGTATGTATATGACCAAAGAACGATCATTATTAATGAATACATGAACCGAGCGGATAAAATGAAAGCAATAAGGTAATTAAATCGAAGAATTTTTGTTAAAAAAACGATATACAGGCACTGCTCAAGTTACGAACGAGTTACGTCCCGAACGGGTGTTCGTATGTTGAATTGTTCGTAAGTCATTTTTTAACGTCATTTTAAAGGTGCCGTACTCTTCACACCTATTTACGTACGATACAAGGTCAATACAAGTGACGAATGCCTGTTCTAATAATTACAAACAATTTAATAAGTGTTCTTAAGAGCGCTAAGAACACAGCTTTTACTTGCGGACATGTCTGTTCGTTTCTCTGGGCGCATATATATGTGTATATTCTATATATACACATCTATGTATGTGTATGTGTATGTATATATATATATATATATGTATATCTATAAATGTAATTTAAAAAAGATTGAAGTTAAATAAGTGAATGTGGACTTTAAAAAACCTCAAAATTGTATGTAAGTAATTTACTTCCATCCGAACCGTCGTATCTACCCAGGTGAAGAGAGCGGACTGCTGCCAAAAAAAGAAGCATTTGGGCATTTGGTTGGCCACCTGAAAGGTCGACCCCCATATATCTCATGAACTCTGCTTCACCACCAGAAAGAAGATGAGATTCTTTTCGCTCGAAGATTTCATCTCAAACATTCCGCTAATATGTTAGCTTGAAGAGAATGAAACTGCGCTTAGCGTAATACAAAGAAGCCAAGAGGAGAAGTAAATTGATATATTCGTTTATGGTCGTTAAGGGAATCGTACACCTAGTTCACCTCTCAAAATGACCTACCTAGAACAAGTTTCAAAAAGTTTAACTTCTTTCGCGAAATCCTGTAAATGACTTTACTTATTCATTTCCTCGTGTACTTCCACGCTGTTTCACAGCTTTCAGAAATGACTATTCACCATAAAACGATCGTACTAAACTTTAGTAAGTAAACTTTTTCATTAAGTATGCACGTTTCGGATGTTCTCAATCAGTGACTCATTGAGAAAACTTATTCTGTGATACTGAAAAAAAAAACTTTAACGTATTATCTAGTTGTTTCTACAAATGGCATCCAATGTTTTAAAAAATACTCAAGACTTTGAAAAAGATGGGAAAAAAAACTCAGTTAACATTCGTATTATCAACCTTATTCGATTTCTTACAATAATTTACGAGGTATTTTGTGTCGAATAGGTAAAGAACTAAATAAATCCTAGTAATGCAGAAAATTATAAAACACAAAGCGTAATTCATGGATCTTTTCTCAAATGTCACTTTTCACTAACTCACTTATACAACTAGTTTATAGTTTAAAAATATATTCTATATAAAGTTAACGCTGAACGAGCGCATCTTCCGTATTCCTCGAATAAAATTTTACATATCGCCGCATAGAAATTCGTAAAAATTGATTATCGTTCTCATTACTGTTTGATTTCAATTCAAACAATTAACTGCAATTAACTCGAGCAATCGTCGTGTTGAGGTTATAGAAATGCTCGTATGCAAATAGCGACGAAAACATTGCGCTCTTTCTTGTCTTATGACATACTATAATTGGCATAATACATGGATTTAGTGTTTTGATTACTCGATTCCTCAAACATTGAAGCTTTATGCGCAAACATTCATACCACATAGAATGCTGCATTTCAATAAAGCGAACAGACTGAATTTGAAGGAGGAAAATGAGTTGGGTGAAGCGAAGATGGTAAGGATTAGGTTATATGAGGTGGCACCTCAGATAACCGACCTAATCCGAAGCTCTACGATTTATATGCTTTATTCTCGTTCGTTGAACTGCATATTTTGCAAATGAGACATACGAACGTAAAAGGTTTACAATATACTCTATTAACGCAAATTTGTCATGCCAATAAGTACCGTAAGACAAAAAATATTCGTCTGAAACTTATGACTATATAAATGCCATAAAAACGAACTGCCTATTCAAACATAAGACATTGCATCGCTTCGCTCCCACTTAGGATCCAAGAGGAAGTTTAAAAAATAAGTTAGCCACATTGGCTAATTTCATGATAGCCAATCGTATTTGCTACGATAAAAATAATTATACATCGCCAATTATTGATATCTGTTTCATTCGACGACGTGTTTATGAACGACCTCCTTTATATTCTATTTCCTTCAGTTCGGTTTGTCGAAATATTCAGTTTATTGGTATGAACACTAAATAACAGCACGGTTTTTTTTTTTGCATATACGTTATGGGCAATGAAATTTTACAGGCAGTAAGATGTACGAGATTAAAAATTCAAAATATCGCAACCAACATCAACGACTGCGTCCTCAAGGCGCTATCGAGCACTTTTTTTGCTTATTTAAGAACGAAAGGCGACGCAACAGTCAGACTGCTTTATATAATTCATTTGCACATTTGGCTTACGTAATTATACTTATAAGCGTAAACGAATGCGAATATTCAGTCATCCAAACGAACAGCAAGGGTCGCGCTTGATCGAGTAAACTCTAACTAAAATATCTAGATTTAATTGGGTGGTTGGATTATATGAGGAGAGGGCAGCGATCATGTGAAAGACAGCTGCTAACATCTTAGATTCATTAGAATGGTGACTATCTTATGTAGTGAACTACGTGATCGACTAATCAACGAACAGCAAGCATCAATTACAAATATGCAAAATCATTTTCTCTCGAAAAGTTCGTAAACCCTGATAAATAAAACAAAACAAATCGACAGTTTTACAGATACATTTAATTACGAGCGAAATGATAAGCTGTAAATTTCAAAAAACTAATACTAGTCTAAGCGAAATATCAACATGCATAAAACTGATAAAGTAGACTTACACTGAAGTATATATTGTTGCACAGTAATGTCAACCTAGCTTTAAAATTTCTTCAAACTTGCTAGGATCGCTTTCAGAAAAGATAGGCGACTGGTTAATTTTAACGATGAACTAAGTGGCAGAGCTAGTGCTAGACCGCAAGCGATTGCTTTTGCTTTTCGATGATACGTGGAAAAATATCGGCGGGAAGCAAAACACTGTGTAAAACGGATATGATGAGGTAAAAAATATTGGCGAATAGATGAGATCTGTGCAAAACTGCAAGCTTATGCTATGATAGTCCCC
>JPKZ01000903.1:313685-368104 GCA_000803305.1 Toxocara canis
GGAAACGGTCAGTATTGTGTTTTGCACAAGGTTTTTACTTATCGAAAAAACGGTCGACAAGACGCCACGAATGGCACCATAAACTACGATGCCGCATAACTGACCTGAACCGTCCACGCGCACTCATCATTCTCATCTTCGTACGACGTTCTTCAAACCAAATACAATGAAACTAGAACTAGCAAAAACTTGCGGCGCTTTTAAAGTGCACTTATTTCTGTAATATTTATATTCACTCTTTTCCTCCAATTACCAATAAAACCATTAACACTGAATGCCATTAGAATGAACTGCAAAAACAATTTTTGCACTTTAAAAATCAGTTAAAAACTATATGGGGTAATTTTTTTGCCTGTGTTTCTTAAACATAAAACTATCTTTATTTCGAATAACATATCAAATACCCAAGCGCAGACTGCAGAAATGATTTTTAGATAAAACTGAACATTTTCTTATGGTGAGTGTGCCTCATCCCTAGCTCTAATTTTGAAAAAAAAAAATTTCTTTAAAAATTCCTAAGCTAATAAGTTTTTGAATTTGATTCAAACGTAGTGGCCCTTCAAATTTATTAAAAAAAAGCGATCAGTGGGAAAAAAGTTACAGCGAGTTTTTAATTGACGATTTACCCGATGGGAAGCCGAATGGGAAATACCAAATTTTCAAATTTACAAATGTGAAATACCAAATCAAAAACGTTCATTAAAATTCAATACATACGATAACAACATTTCAAAGGCCGTAATGTGCTTTTGAGAGAGACATCGAAAACTCTTTTTTTTTTAAATCGTCTCATATCACGCATTTCTTGCCATATTTTTAATTAAATTCAAGCAACTTCAAAACCGTTGCATTGGTTCGCATTCAAATTCAAAGAAAAAAGTTCCATTATAAATGTTAAAAATTTTCTGAACGATTATTCCTTCAAATTTAAAATGGAGCAGATGGAAATTTCTCTTTTCGAAAATTTTCTGAAAAAATTTAATTCTGAAAATATTCGTTGAAAAGGACAAACAAAACAAAACAAACCTCATCAGAAATTCTTCGATTTCATTTTCGTACGGTGCATTTGTGAATAAAACGAACAATGATTTATGTTCGAGCATCCTTCAAAGCCTTCAACGAAAAGAAGACAAATAAAGAACGGCTCATCAAGAGAACAAAAAAAAAAGAAGAACGGTTGTTTTTGGCGCATTTTAGCGCTATAAGAAAATCGTATTAACGCATACAAAATCTTATGTTAATAACGATCGTTCGCATTGTTTATATGACCATATTTTTGGCGAGAGAAGAGAAGAAAAAGTGGCTGAAAATCAAAATCACCTTCAACCTTCGAAGGTTAAAGGTTAAAATCACCTTTAAACTTTAACCTTTAAAGGTGAAAAGTTAAGACTTTGAGATGACTTTAAAATTACTTAGAAGCTCCTAGTAAACACGCCTGTTTACATAACAGCTATTAAGAACTACACTCACAACGATAATCGACATTCTCACAGTAACACTGAAGACCAACAAACAAATAATAGATAAGAGCATGCAACTTTAAAAAAGGAAAGCAGCCTTCTCAAAAATCAAAAA
Source organism: Toxocara canis (assembly GCA_000803305.1). Classification (NCBI taxonomy): domain Eukaryota; kingdom Metazoa; phylum Nematoda; class Chromadorea; order Rhabditida; family Toxocaridae; genus Toxocara; species Toxocara canis. The sequence goes on from JPKZ01000903.1 coordinate 315,261, forward strand.
CAAACAAAACGACCATATAAAAGCAATACTTATGCGAGAGTTTTTACTACGCTCGCGATTTCGTTCTCTTTTATTCTCGTTTTTTGACGATATTAAATCTTTCGTTCTTCGTTTCATTTATACATCCATCCCATCCATATTTGTAATTAAGTACTTCAGAGGACTGAAAGTCAGCAGAAATACCTGCCTAACAGCTTATAACTTTTTGAAAAGTGATACGCAGTTCTGACCATATAGGAAGTTCTTAGAGCACGCAAAAAAATGCTTCAACTAAAAGGAAAAGGACAAAGCCGGAAAAAAAAAAACGGAAAAAAAGATTGATCCTCCGTCCGGTAAATCTCTTGTTGTGTTTGTGCGCACTAAAGTGCATGCAGCAATCTTACACATATACAGCAAGCACTACTATTTAGTGTAATGATGACGCCAACGAAAGGCAGTATGACGTAATGAATAACAAATGTTTTCGGTAAAATAAACGAAAATATCGAGGAAATAGTAGTGGAGATTTGACCGACTTAGTGAAGAGCGCTCCGCTTCAATGCATCAAACAGGCGAATGGTAAATAAAAGTTGGGAGATCTATACATTTATATAGATTTACATGATACGAGATTATAAGAGCAGGTGTGGCAATACTATACGCATGCCTGAATCAAGAAATCGTCGAATTTTGAAACGCATTTTTAAAAAGGGTGTGAATTCGTGAATATAATGAGAAATGGTTTTAGAACTTCAACTCCACATCGAAAACTCATAAAAGTTATAGCTCAGCAACATCTTCAATCATGCAAATGCGCATTGGTCTCAGTGATGCTGAATCAGTTACTACTACTTGTAGTCAGAGAAAAATGTACTCCAAACAACTCACCGTTTTGCAGCCTTAACTTCAACTCAAATGGTCGACTAAAAAAATGGAATATGTTAAATGAGTGTCTCAGCACTCCGCGGTACGAATTTTCATTAATTATGCAAACGGATACAAGTATTATATTTAATTCGAATTAGTAATTAAGTGGACGGAACGACCGTATGAATGTATATAGCAAAATTACATATGCAAAGTTGTCGTGCAAACCGTCTGCGGTGGTTTGGTGATCTAATGAATTTATTTGGCGGAGTAACGATAGTGAATAAGAGGCGGATACAGGGCAGCGAGTATTGTAAGGGAAGCGGGTATATGGCAGAGAATATATAAAATGAGAAGCGGGATAAACGGCAGCGAGTGTACAAGGCACGGGGCCGAGGCAAGGGCAACCCTCCCCCTCGGTCCGAACAGATAAGACAAGGGAACGCAAGAACAGAATGCATACGACAAGTCCGTAGTACAAAGACCAATGTGCGCCGATTTGTAAAAGCGACAGTTTTACAACAAACGCTGAATGACGGAGCAATGGACCGCACGAAACGACCACACGAATACTCGAGCTTTCTAAGGCGTACTTAGCCGACTCGAAAACTGACAAGTGCGATCGACCAACGCAGAGAACGAACAAAGGAATTATGAACTTATGAGCCGACGTGCCGTTTAGCTCAGCTGGTGTTATTGTCTATGTGTGATAACGAGACCACATTCAAGAATTTCTCGGCAAAATCTATGCGCCTCCAAAATCTTCAATTTTCACTTGATATCTCCCCCTCCCCCCTACCGTGACATCACCTCTCCCATTCTTCCCTCCCTCCGTCCTCCGCGTCCCCCTCTAGAGTCTTTTTAACATTTTTTGAACCGAAATTGTGCGCCGCAAGTCTTAAATTACGAGCGCTTGCACGAATGCATATCCCAGTTTGGTGCAGTGGAGGAAAGGGGTAAAAGGATGTTGATTAACGTTTATAACGCAAAGAAACGTAAGACTCCACTATGAGGTGAGCGCATCAAAAAATAAGGAAAGGCGCATTCTTTACTAAAAAGAATGCGCATTTAAATGAAAATCAACGAACGAACGAAACGATGAGTATGTTTTCGTTTTTTCAGTAAGATGACATGAAATAATGATTAATTAGTCTTTGGTCTTTGTGAATAAAGATTTGCAAGTTTTTCAATATGAACTCAAGCAATATCGCAAGGAACTAATTAAATATTAACCACCACTGATCGACCAACAACGGCAACAACAGCGATCGCTGCAATGCACTTCTATGGATTGGTGGCAAAAACAACAAACCTTCCCGGCTGTGATCGAACGCGCAAAGTTAAGGTTATAAGGCAACAAAAAGAGTGGCAGTTGGCGAATTGCCAAGGGCAACAAAGAATGGCAGTTGGCGAATTGCCAAGCACGTTTTATTCTGCACAACACACGTGATAGGACGATATGCTGGTAAATGGCGGTTTTATTGCGCCATGAAGAAGGAGTATTTTCTGTAATGGAAGTCACCTAAATTAGATTTTTTAAATAGTGAAAATCACTTGGTTTCTAAATGGACGCATGTGAATTTCATGAAATGCATGATTTACCTCTGCAATCGACTGCAGCAAACGTAGTAAGAAAGGAAGCCGCAAAATTGCCCTCGTTATCCCTATTGATCACCAGCACATCGTCTCTGGACTACAAGGAGGTAAACAGCTTATCCAAACCCTCGACAGACTGCCTAATATCAAATATTCAAATTCGTGTGCGCAACACTTTTCGTTGCTGCTATCTTTTGTGTATATATCGTTCTGAGAATCTTCAGAAGTGGAAGAAGGAGTAATGTATACTGGGAGCATCCACCACGATTTACGCTTTGGCAATTCCCACCAAACAATTGTAAGAACACGAAAAAATGATCAACGATCCCAGTCCAGGCAAAACCAGTTAGTGAAGTATCGAAATGAGAGAAACTGCTCCGTACAAGGTGCTCAGTCGACAAGTAATTCTCAGCGTTTCACTCTTCCGATTTTGCTGACGAATTCGAGTTTCGTTTTAAACAAGAGCAGTTATTTACAATGATTCCTTCCGTCAAAGTACCAGGAACTGCTGAAAAAATAAAGGTTTAGTTGGCCAAGGGGCAAGGCAGACGTAAAGAACTTTGGACTTTAGCAGAAAACGAGAAAAAGTTTCGTCAAGGGATTCAAGGTAAGGTATCGTCCGTGATTCATTAACTGGCAACCGTATACAAACTAATACAAATTTCTACGTAATGAAACATTGAAAATTAGCTTCCAATCGACGTCTGAGGATGTTCGAATATCCCGAACCAAAAAAAACGGTAAGTATGCGGGGAGGGGGGGAGAGGGCATCGATTGCTGGCGATACTAGACGTGGTTTCTCCATTAGGCATGCGGATACAGCAATGCTGCATTAATGCTAAATCAAAAATTTTTATTCGGAACAATATTTAGCTGCAAGAGACATCGGTATTGAAACGAATTGGAAATCGTTGAGTAATGTCGGTTGATCGTCCAAAATGCGACGTCAATCTCTGCAAATTTTTTGATGGCGTTTTGGGGGTGTGGAAGTTTGAGGATTGCAGTGGTTGGGGGGGGGGGGGGGTATTGCAGTGAAGCGTTTGACATTGTGTTTGTCTTTATACTTTAAGCTTCTTATGTTTGCATTTGCTGCCATCAGCATTTTCACACATCCTAGTTTAAGCGTATCTTCTAATTAGCAAAGGAAGATGTAGTGGTCGTTGTTGTGCATGTGCCACCCGGTAGTTCTTTTTGGGTGTTCAGCATGCATCGCTTAACCATGCAACGATTTTTTATACGTTTTAGTGGATGCATAAGCAAATTCAGCCGCAGTCAACCCCCCCCCCCCTCACTTTCAGATTTAGTATCCAAAGTGAGTTTGACGTTTCCAGGCAGCTGACGATGCCTTCAATTCAATCTCTCAAAATTTGACCACCTTATGAACCCCCACATCATATAGAAAACCTTGGTAATCTCGTTTTTGGTTGAATTGTTGCCTTTTTTTTTTACTCTTGTTTTTTTCATCCTCGATTGAATTGTTATCGTATTTTATTCACTGTTTCAAATGCTTTAGATCTTCTCGATCGATTGGGTGATCACTTATCGCTAGGACATATCAAAATGAAGGAGAACGGAGAAATTATTGTGGATCATCATGTCGAACATCATCCGAAAGGCGATCATGGACATGTGAACATCCGATATGTAGACTGGCGTCAGGCTGCCAATCTTGTGTTTTGCGCAGGAGGGATCCTTGTTTGTTACCTCCTATTTGGTGTTGCGCAAGAATCTATGTTAGTTGCACATGACTTTTTTGCACATGTTCAAAAAGCCATCATGAGTCGCTTCCCAAAATGTATATGGCAAATCCTGTAAGATACAGGCGAAGATAAATCGGAAACGTTAAATGACGTTTAACTAGGTCTGAGAGTAGGGGGATGATTTAACGTTGTCGGCATTTGGAAAAAAGAAAAAACAGCAAGAATTAGAAAAATTTTAGAATGATTGCAATCCAGATGCGAAAAAAAGCAGATATTGGTAGGAAGGAAGGAGAGGAGTAAAGGGGGGCTGGGGTTTCTTGGAAGCTAAAACGCAGTCTTAGACGTTTTTCAGGCCTTCATTCATTGAGGAAGAGGAGATTTAGCTCGTCTTGGATCGTGGTCAGTTGAGTGGGAACAGTGTTGAACCCGACAATTCTGTGTCAACAGAAGTGGACAAAGAAGTCTTTTATTTGTGATAGGTGCATCCATTCAACTATTTGATTGACGAAGTGGTTTTTTGTGTGGGGCAAAATGAACTTCATACATACATATATATATATATACGTGCATGTACATATGTATATGTATTTATATATTTATATATAAATAACGCAGCACATTACGCGAGGAACATAAATCTTGAAGACAATAAGAATTGAAAAGAACGTAATGGGAGGAATGGTGTAGGTTTTATAGGAAGATAAAAAGTGCGGTGTAAAAAAACAAAAGCCGAACAACTTTTGCGGGAACGAACAAACTCGCATCATTCAGATTTTCAATAACGCTGTGCTAGTGAATATAAAGCATTAAACACAAGAAAGCGAATATGCCTTATTTTAGAAATCCCGAGGTGTCCACATCAAATCCTTTTTTACACCGCACCCCGATAGTTCGAAAGCTCTCGCTTTAAAGGTATCTCTAAATGAGTTAACCGAAATTCATATCGGTTGAGATGGCCTTATTAGAGTGCCAACCATATGTACCATCTCATCTTTCTTTGTTTGTGTAACAACATTGGATCCATTCTGATTCATCGTCTGTTTCCATCTGTTCTACGATAGCAGCAATTATCCTCTGGTTGCATAGTTTTGTTGAGGCATTGTTGGAGAAGGGGGATTGGGGGCTTTAGAGTAGTCCCTCAAATAGTGAATGGAACTGTATTCGAATATAATATAACTAACTAGTGATATTACTTAGAACAAAAACCAAGTATGGATCGGATGGAGAGGACAGGTTCACATTCACACAGGCGTTGGTATTCGTGCAGTGTGCCGTGAATACGGCATTCGCATATACACTGCGGGGTAAGACACGTGACAATGTACCGGTGAAGATGTATGCGTTTGTTGCGATGAGTTACCTACTAGCTATGATGGCAAGCAACCATGCGCTGCAGTATATACCCTACCCGACTCAGGTTGGTGGTACCTTTTATTTTGCTTACTCAACAGGGATTTTTACTTCTCAACAGCAATTGTTTAAAATACCAAATGAATTACGTTATTTTTTATGCCATGTTAAATAATTTTTTAAACCATATTTCTGCAATACGGGTCGCAGCAGGCCGACCACCAGGCGTTCCGAAACTGGTCAAAACACATGCGTGGGCATGGTTGTCAGCTGCATCGATGCGGGAATCGATGAGATTACAGCTGACTTTGCATTCCCTTGCCTTTCCACCAAAAATCAGGTGAGATATAAATACTTTTTTCTTTCAAATTTTACTTTAACTTGTGAACGAGCCGTCCTATCTATCAGTTGATGCATGCAATTGCTCATGTTTACAAAACGTTTTTTGTGGCACCATACGTTACAAAATTGCACCTCGACTTATCCATCGTTGCACATATGCCGATTTTCTCTCAGCGGACAATTACGAAGAGATTGCAAAGGAGCACACGTAAATATAGAGATGGAGAAGAAAAGATGAAATATTGTAAACGATCAGTTTTATAGGTTTTGGGTAAATCGTGCAAGCCAATACCCATTTTGGTATTCGGTGTACTTTTTGCCGGGAAGAAATATCAATGGAAGAAGTACGTGTTTGTTTTGATGATCGTGACTGGAGTTGCTATATTTCTGTACAAAGACAACGCGAATGCTTCACAGAGTCGATCGATGTTCTCGTTCGGAATGGGCGAATTCTTTCTCGTTAGTATTGTTTTTTTTTGCTTTTCGTTTGGTGTGAGATTCTTGTCGGATTTGTTATGCTGTATAATCCGGAGTTTGTTGTGCAAAAAAAAATGTTATTTTCTCTTACATTCTCTTTTCAGGGTTTCTGTTTTGATTTAGTATATGGAAGGAATCACATTCATTTCTGTTGCATTGTCTTTCTAGTTTTGTTTTTCAAATATTTTTATAGTTTCTTAAGTTTTATTTGTTCATTTTAATATTCACTGTTGTTGCTTCTTGTGCGTTAAGGGCACAAATCGAGTCACCGGATTTACTCACTAGTTTGCCAGAAGCGACATGCGCATGCTGGAACAGCCGTTGAGGATGATGGGAAATAGTATAGCAAGCAAGAAAAAAAGGAAAGGGGATAATGCAATCGGGTGCATATAGGTCAGTTTTTTGTAAGTAAGCGAATTGATCGACCTCCTCGAAGAAAAAGGGGCTATGAGATTTTGTTTATCTTTTTAGTTTTCTATGATGCCTATTGGATTGCAGATGGGCGTAGTGTGAAGTATGAGCTGAAAATGCGACCAAATGTAGAAACGTTTATTTACTGCTGAAGTTTCGACTGGATAAATTAATGAAAGGAGCCCGGCATCGTCAAACCTGGGACGTTTTGCAGTTGTTCTCGTTGGCAATGGATGGTACAACAGGTGCAATCCAGGATACCATTCGGCATCACTATAAAGCAAATGCTCACTCGATGATGTACCATATGAATCTTTTCTCAACCGTATATCTTCTTTTCGGGTTAATGGCAAGCGGTGAACTTGCGAAATTTAGCTATTTCGTCAATGTCTACCCGTCGGTGATTACAAACATGCTAATGCTCGCGTTAACGAGTGCGCTTGGACAGGTACGTTGTTTGTTTAAAACATCGTTGGCTCATTAGTCCTGGTGCTGTAACTTGTATTTTCTTTTTTTTTCTTCGTATTTTACTTTTTTATTCAAAAAACATTTACTACGGTTTATGCTCATCTATTTACACTGAAGGGCTTTATCTCAGAAGTTTGGAATTTTACTTACATTCTGCCGTGGTAAAAAATGTAAGATCGTGGTGCCTCACGTATTGCTTGCAGAGAGAGAGAGAGAGAGAAAGAAATCATATTTTAGAAGTTGGCCGATAAAGTGGGATAAATTCAATTCTCTTACACAAGTTTAGAGCTAGAAAAAAAAAAAGGAGTGAGAAGCGAATGTTTATTTTTGCGATGTATTTCCAATACTTTGAATATGAACAAGTTGTTATGATTGTGAATTGCATCGTCATTATCGCAAACTTTTATTTAGTTTTCAAAATTTGTTGTATGATACGAAGTATAGTATAAATGTATATATCTGTGGGCAAATTGAATTACTTTCAAAATTTAGTGACGAAGTCTTGTTTCTGTTACTTTTGAATATGTGATCGATTCCAATGTTTACGGATTTGATAGAGCAGTCAACATTTAGAAAATTTGGACGCTGATGTTTTGTAATTCTTTTATATATATAGCCACTGATGTTATAAAAAAGCCACGGATGTTAATAATTGTTAATAACTGATGTTAATAATTAGCCACTGATGTTATTTAAAAAAAAAAATTTTAAAAAATTAAAAAAATTTAAAAATATTTTAATGGCTCATAATATGTTGCATGATGTTAAAATTTGCACCAGACATATTGAGTAAATTTTTTAAATGTTTTTTTTTCTTCAGTACTTTATCTTCAAAACGGTCGCCGAATTTGGCCCATTAACGTGTTCAATAGTGACGACAACACGAAAACTGTTCACAATGCTTGGTTCGGTGGTTCTATTCGGAAATACACTCACAAAGCGTCAAATTGTCGGCACGTCGATCGTCTTTACCGGTCTTCTTCTTGATGCTATTGAAAGCAAAAAGAAACGAATACCGGTCAAGAACAACTAGACATTATATAACGTCTTTCATAAGGAATAACTTATGATTAGATAAATAACTTGGGACTTGTAATGCTGCAGTCTCATGTTTAGTGAGGCGGTCATCTGCGTAATCTGTGATGCGTGAGGAAGTTAACCATCTGTTTATAATTATATACGAGTTTTGCAATCATTCGTTTTGCGTCACGCTTCCAAAATAGATGCCGTATAACCTCGAATGTAACCCACACTTTTGACTTTGTTTTAGTTCTTCCCCCCCCTCCCCCCTCCCCCCTTCTCTTTGTCCTTCTCCACGTTCTGTTGAAACTGCACTTCGCGCAAGCCTTGCTGACTTCTAATTTAGTCATTCATCGGTTGGAACAAAGTTCTGTAATGTTTCGAATATGAATTCGAGGTTATACGATCATTTATTAGGGCCATTGCGATACGTTCTTGAAGAAATATTCGATGAAGGCAGTGTCAGGGAATTCCCATCAAGAAGAGATTTCATTCCCATTAAATTTTGTATGCGCTTTTATTTAAGAAATTTTACTATTTTGTATTGCTGGCGTGATTAATTTCCCTGCAAATTGCTTGTGCAATACAAGCAAAGGAGTTGATTTTTCAAAATCCTCTTTTTCTTAATCATTTGGTTGTTGACTAATTTATTTTTGTTGTTTTTTTTTTTCGAACGAGGGAATATGGGTTGCGGTTTTTTTTCCACTTTTATTGCTGTTGTTGTTTTTTTTTTAATTTTTTTTTTGTAATTAAATGATGGATTGAATATACTTTTGTCTCCATCTTATTTTGGCGTGCAAAGTGCAGTGAAATGGCCAAAAAGTTGTTGTTAGTTTTTTTTTGAATGGATATTTTTACTTCTTAAATGATTGAATTTGTTTCATCGCTCATTTTTATGGTTGTCGTTGAAATAATGATTCTTTTAATTCAATTTTGTTTGAAATAAATTCATTGATTTCTTCAATTGGTTTGCTCGTGTACGACATTTGATGTAGTCGAACACCGTTTTTCACGGACCTCGTTTACATGAGCAGTGCTGAATACATCGGTGAATGCGAATGATCGGCTGCGGGTGCCTTTTTTTAACGATTGTACAGTGAGCCTTCTTGACTGTGCCTTATTTTTCTTATACTTTCCGATTTCTTAGTATTCTTTTCCTCAATCTAGGCAGCTTCCACATATAATTCCACTCTTCCGACCAAAACAACTCGTCCTGTTGCTAATTTGGAGAGAGAAGTGGGGTGGAGAGGGGGCATTGTATCGGACGTTTACGTTTTGTATATGACACGTTGACTTGTAATATTCTTAATATGACTCTAAACGTAGAAAGCGGGTTCATCGAGGCGGCATTTCTTCGCTTATTCAATTCAATTTCAAAGTTAGTTGGCTGTGGTCACCAGTGAAGTCGGGGATCGAGTCGAATATTTTATTTAATCGACGAGCAATAACCGTGGTTACGACGACACAACAATAAACGTTCAGAGCATCAAAAATAGTTCTATTTAGCGAATCGATAGTGTTGTACAACAGCTGAACAAATCGCTGTGCATGACAATGTGGACGGTTTTTTTCTAAATAACACAAGGTATCGTATTGCTTACAAAGAGATCGTAAATTAGATGAGGTGTCCAGCCAGGCATCTGCCTATAGTGAATGCAGAAAAAGGTTTTGGCTGCATGCTTGATGTTGTGCATTTTAGAAAGAGTAATAATAATAGTTTGTTTTGTTGAGGTGAGCTGGATATGTGTTCATCTGCTTAACGCTGTCTTCGTCTTAACCTTATGAACGTCGATTTTCGTGTGAGTGATTCTTTTTATTTACCAAACAATTACACAACGCTAATAAAAGATGTTTATTGTTAAATTGGAGCAAGGGAGAGAGAGAGAGAGGTGGGGGATTGTGGAGGCCAGATCTCTTATTTTGGACCAGCCTGAAAGAATATTCGTCTTTGTAACTCTCATAAGGTGGACGCCACCTTCCCACTTGGATGTCCAACCGAAGGATCGTAACGGGCCCTTCCAGTGTTTACCGTTTTATCATCTAAAATTTTCATATTTTCAACTTACTGCGTTTCTTAGGTGATGTCCCACCTAAGTAAGATGAGGAGTGCTCTAAAAGTGATCCTATCCTAGCGCTGACTACTTCAGTTATTTTCAATTTAGTTCCAAAAAATTTGGGCAGTTGTTTGAAATATGTCAATTAAACTTTCTTCCGTTCGCTAACTAATGTAAACAAACGTTTTTCTGATTTTTTTTCTTTTTTTTGCTCTCATTCAATTCGATGCTAATAACTGTTCGGTTTTTAGTTTTCCAGTTTGATCGGAACGGTGTATAGGAGTGGTAATGTGGTCTTCACACCGGACGGTAATTCACTCCTGAGTCCGGTTGGTAACAAGGTTACAGCGTTCGACTTGAAAAAGTAAGTTTTGCGGCATTCGTTTGGCCGAATTGCAAAAGTGGCCGGCACTAAGAAGTGAGACGCTTGGTATATTTTGGGAGGTTTTATTACTTGCACAGTGATAACGTCTTCCATTCAAGTAAAACTGAAGTGGGGATGGAATGAGGAAGTTCGATAGAATTAGTGCGCTTTGAAGGGCATTCGTTCATGAACCCGCGATTGAAAGCGCTCTTTTTCTGCTGCATTCTTCTGTTAACGTGCTGCCCCGAGAGAGAGCAGGCAGGACGTTAAACGAAGGAATGCAGCGGTGGGGTCGGAATTTTTCTTAATAAAGTTTTTGTTTGAGAATTTTTCTTGACAAGTTTTTTTCAAAGAATTTTTCTTGATAAAGTTTTTGTTTAAGAATTCTTCTTGATAAAGTCTGGAAATTTCTACTGCTTCTCTATTCTTCTCCTGATCCCCCGTAATCAAATTTTGAGGGACCACACGTTGTGTGGAGATGAGAAGTGAACTTGAAATCGAATTTGTATTAAAATCTTAGAAGTTATGTGCAGAGATGTCCTTGCACAGAGTAGGATACGATCGGGATTCCTCTGCTGCGTGAAAAAATGCTCTGGGCCGTAGGCAGTTTCGTTTGTGGAAGTTGAACGAATCTGCGAGTCGGTCTCATTTTTGCTTTCTGACACGCCATTCGAAAAGTCCGCACATCGGTAAAGTTCTCCATGCCCTTTTCAATGTCTTAGGTCAAGATCGTGCGTATGAGCCAGCGTAGAGGTAACAAACGTGATAGTAATTTTTGACTCCGGGCAGTTCCATCGAAAACTCCATCCAATAATACAGTACCAACTTACATCAGGTTTCATGGTGAACATTTTATTCATATTTGGTGTCTGCAGTAATGTGGCGAGTACGATACCGGTGGAGTCAGATCAGAATATAAAAGTGGTGGCGTTGAATCCTCCTGGAACGCATATGTTCATTGTTAATGAAGGTTACATTTTCTAACACACTTTCTTGTTTCATGTTGTTGCGGTTGATAGCGGAGGAAGTTGTAAAGGGGGAGGGGGAGGGGAGTGTTGTCTGAACGCATTTTGCGTCCTTGATGTGAAAAGTTTTGAGGATCTGTAGATTATTTTGAGATTTCTTGCTTCAAACTGTAAAATGTGGTCTCCAGCAGCCATTGACGATCCGTCTGTTTGTTTAGCTCGTGAATGTTGATTGATGCTGATTATTTATCACATACGTATTGGAGATAGGATCATGCGCGGACAACCCTCCGTCTCTCTGGGGCTGCCCATGGGACTATGTGATCTTATCTTCAATATGTATATGGATCGGATTGCTCAGAGCGTATCACGATCAGCCTAAAGATATTTTGTTCATTTTTGTTCTTGCAGTTGTTTGTTAGACGTTTCTCTTGTTCTCATAAAATTTCGTAAAGTACAATTTAGGGACATTACGATCTGCTTTCAGGCGGAGAGGGACTCTTACAATTTAGGGATACTACGATCTGCTTTTAGGCGGAGAGGGACTCTTACAATTTAGGAACACTACGAAATGCTTTTAGGCGGAGAAGGACTCTATGTGAATTTATCAACGCAGACAGTCCTATATAGACATCGCTTTCACAGGCATGTTGGCGACGTGAAATTCTCTCCAGATGGAAGGTGAGTGACAAGTTGTAAAGCCCAATTTGTATTCTAGTAAATTAATATGCCTACAGGTACATATATAAGCATATGAGAGGATGAGGCGAATTGCCTTTTTTTTGCTGTCAAACTATTCGACAATTGGTGATAATTCAATAGAACATGAATTTGTTTTGTTGGACTCTACAACAGCATAGGACTGCAATAACGTTTTATTCAGCGTTTCGTCATATCTCCGTAACCACAAATAAAAGTACGAGTAAAAGAAACATCTGCTATCACTGTTGATGGTGGAAATATACCGAAATGTAAGATAAAATCAGGCATGGGGGGAGAGGAGGGGAGGAGGGGAGAGGGATGGGCAAAGGACGTGAGAACGTAGCTAATCTTAAGTAATGTGCGAAGAGGAAAGACAGAAAAAAGAGAAAAGAAATCAATCTTTTATACTCTGTCCTCACTGCATTATATCATGAGCAAGTTATGACTCCCTGTGGGTAAACGTTGTCTTTTGCGTTGGTATCATCTTCAGCGATCACGATCCGTCCAACTAAAGTAATATTTCGAATGTTTTAATGTACAGTTTTTTAAAGCCTGTGCTGCGAGATATGATGCTAGCTGATTATAGTAGCAGAGTTGAACTGAAACACTTCTGGCCTGTTGTTTATGGTTTGCTCAAGGAATGATAAATGGTGCGAACCTAGTTTAATACATAGATGTGCACTTTTTTAGAGGTAGGGGGGTGGCGTGCTTGATCTGCGATAGGGGATCGCAAATATATAAGAATGTCCAAACGGGATCCTTACTTTTTGTTGTATCGATTCAGCTATTGTGCCCCATTGATAGTCGGTAAAGAAATTGGGTTTTTTATTGACAGATTTTGTTTGTGGCAATGCTAATTATAGGCGAATAGCGGCTTGTCGAGACGGTGATGTGCAAATATTCTCAGTGGCCGGCTTTCAAGCGTACCAGTTTAACCCGTTTGTCCTTCAGGAAACTTATAAAGTTACGGCAAGCAAGGTGAAACATCTCGATTGGAGTTATGATTCTAAGTATGTCGATTTTCTTCTCTGTTGTTTATTCGTTTTCTTTTCGAAAGTATTAGATGATTTGTAAAGTTCGAGAAATGTTGGTCAGAGTGCAGGGCGGAATCTTGTTTCCATGTCTTCGTTGGAACAGGCGACGTTGGAGCACGTTAGAGAGCTGCATATTTTTAGCTGCAAAAGGTAATTGTGATAAACGTTTTCCAAGAATTACGAATAACCGGGTCATAGAATGCAACGCTAATTATTGATGGTTACTCCAACTTGTGGATGTTTTTGTTCCATGCCCTTATATTGCTTTTTTGCATCCTTTGCGCGCACATGTTGATAGTGTTTGTTGACGATTTTTGCGGCGATGTTTGGACGTAATTAATGGCTGAATGCTGATAATTTGCAAAGTATGGGGCGTATGCTAGAAGATGAGTTTTCTTTTAATCAGCTGCCGCAAAGAAATAAGCAAGCAATGCTAACATCATTTAAGCAAAAGGTCCACAGCAAGAGCAGACCGATTTTGCTAAGCACAAAACATTAGTTTTTCTATTTGATTTTCTTCATGGCGTCACAGAGGTGATTAACTGTTTTAGATTAGTGGCTGCTGCATCCGAAGACAAGCAGGTTCGAATAATGGCCGCTGGAGGGAAATTGCAAAATTTATTTATGCATACGTTGGCCGCTCATAAAGGAGCAGTTATAACGAGTCATTTTTGCCACAACTCCTATGATGTGAGCTTTTTACGTTAATTTTTTACGCTAATCACTTTTATGCAACTCGATTGCTATTTGAGCGTCGCTTTTCCCAGGATTGCGAGAGGTTCAATGTTTTTGCGATATAGGGGTTGATTTTTTTGATTGTTCCACAGATGGTCGGATTTCCATCTTCTCCATCTTTTTTCTCCTCATTTTGTTAAGAAGGCAGGGTGGGGGGAGAGAGTGGAAGGGGTTGAGGTGTCATCGGTCATGGCCTCATAGTAGACGGGGTTGTGAAGGCGGTTGCTGTGAATTTCTTAACGTAGTGCTCAGATTACGCAGCGTCATGTTTTGGAAGACCAAAACGAAATACTGAGTGAAGCTTTTCGTAGCTCTATTGCTATCTTCTTTAACAAAACTCCCATATTATATCGACTCGGTTAGATGTGCCTCATAAATAAGCGATTCATCCTTTAGAGATTAAAACTTTATTATCAATCTTTCTTTTCTTTCAAACGTTTTTATACGCAATTTTTTCTATCTGCCATAATTGCGCTTTCAGTTGCTAACTGTTGATAAACGTGGATTAGCAAATTTCTGGACTTGTGCGTTAACGGCTGACGATCTTTTAAAGGGAATATGCAACAGTGAAACACCCGATCATGTTAAGAAAATGCGCTTCGAGAAAGCTAAACGGTTTGTTCATTTCGTCCTACTCTTTCACTGCCGTGCTTGCTTGACGATAGCTCGATCTTGAGTGTCGTAAAAATAATAGAAGCCTGTTTTTTGTCTACTTTTCTAAGATGCTTATCTTATTCTCGAGTTCATTATTTGATGATTAATGACGTTCAGTTGAATGAGCTTAGGATTCAGGATGAGTAGTAGACGGATTTCATGTCGAGTCTGATGCTGTGGCCTATGAAGAATGCTAAGAATTTAACGCTGATGCTTGTTTGCCGAAATTGGCTACGACGATTGTCGTTCCCTTGATGAAATTTTCATATCAAAATTGGCTTTTCATATATAAGAAAATTTTTGCTTCTAATCGTCGTATAGTGGCTAGATGGTTAGTGCTCATGTGTCGATAAATGACTATGTGCAGAGTAGCTGAAGACATATTTAAATAACAAACGCGATTTTATAGACATAATTTAATGGAAGATCTCGGCGGTGGGACGCAATCTGTTGACGTATCAGCGTGTACGTTCCATGCACCAACGAATTTGCTTGTAACTGCATTTACGAATGGTCTTTTTCTGCTCCATGAATTGCCATCATTTAGCCTGATCCATAGTTTAAGGTTATTTATAGCCTTTCTTGTCATTTGGTTGCTTTTTTTTCATTTTTCTGCTTCTTTTCTGGAATTCCAAGTAATCATCATAATTGTTCTGAAAGTTATCCAGGTTAACATTTATGTTTGCTTTTCCGTGTGTTATACGGGACCATGTGTGCCTGGAGACGACTCCACTAGAGCGAATGGTGTCATGTATGGTTTCTCCACTTGGTATATCATGAGGTTTTGATTCAATCTATAGTCGCGAGGGCAGTACAACATGTGTCCTCGCTTAGCTGTTCGCACTGGCTGGCTGAATAGGGCGAGAGAAGCAGCTATTGGTGAAAGATCGTCGGTAAACAGTCGCACCATGAATTAGACCGTTTTTTAAAGATTTTATCCTTTCTTTAGTGATTTTCCAGATCCGAACAAATGAAGTTATTTGTTACGACACTGTGATTTACATAAAGCATGTAATGCATAAATTTTCTTTCTGTTGGTTGTATCGACTTTTTTATTGGCCTTTTCTACCCGACAAGCCTTACCCGTCGTACAGTGTTAGCTTCATGATGCGTTCTTTTTCAGAGTATCTGAGTTGGCGGTGAGGACATTGAGTGTGAATAAAAGTGGTGATTGGTTGGCGATTGGATGTGGAAAAGGGACCGATGCACAGTTGGTTGTCTGGGAATGGCAAAGTGAGACCTATATCATGAAACAGCAATCCCATAGCCAGACGATAACCACGGTCGCCTATTCTCCAGATGGCTCTATGATTGCGACAGGTGCTGAAGATGGCAAGGTTCTCGCTTTGAACTAATTTGCAGCTTATTTTCAGTGTTGCTGTTATCTCTTAGTAGTGGCGAAATAGTCCGAGTGGTTGGTTAATAAGAGGAACCGAAGAAGATGAAATTAGCTGCCTCGTTCGATCGTTGAACCTGTAGGTCATCGTCTTCCTCATCTTCCCAATTTTCGGCTTTGTTGCTGTCTCATGACGATTACACCATCTTACGGCCATATCTTCTGCATAACTTCTGTCCTCTCTCTCCATTTATTTTTCTTTTTCTGTCTTCTGTGTTTTCTGTACTATTTTTTTTTCTATGGCTTGCCCCATCTTCTGAGCATTGAGAGTTGGGTAAGCTTGTCTGTATAGGGCACTGTTTCGCGGAAATTATAGTTTTCATAGTGGAATTTGCAAATTCAGTACGAACATTTTCGATTCCAGCAAAAGCTTTTAAGGTTGACAGCAGAAGAGAGCGTCGTGTATTGTTTAAAGACGTGCGAATAAGCGATGAGGTGCACTTTAGTACGTTAATGTTTTTGCTCCCGTTCTGTAGTAAATAGTTTAGTTAACGTCAAACTATTTATCGTACTTTGCAAGTGCACGGCTAATGTTTGCATATTTTAAGGTTTTTTAATTGAATTGGTTTATTTGATGCAGAAGACTTTACACTTTTGTGCATGTGATTCAAGGACAAGTACGGCGATGCAAGGAGGCGGGTTGTGTTCGAATTTGTTGGGCAAACATTTTAGAAAATTTTGTTTTGAAGGCGAAAGTATGGAATTGTCGTTCATCGTTTTGCATCGTAACATTTACGGAGCACACGAGCGGTGTGAGTGCGGTTTGTTGGACGCCGGATGGAAAGGCACTTCTGTCATCATCTCTTGATGGCACTGTTCGCGCACATGACCTTCAGAGGTTTGCTGCTCGCAATATTTCATTATCAGACTTTGGCACGAAATTTGCTTTTCTTATTTTACAGTCATATATTAATGTGTTGTTTCAAAATGTTGAATGTACCATTTTTTTCATTCTGTTTAGGTCAATCAGAATTTTTAGTTGTGATTCAGTTGGCATTGTAGATTTGACGGCACTATTATAGTGCTGCCGAGTTCTTGATATGCTGAAGTCGAGACTTAGAAGAAACACATTTTACAAGACTCTGTAGAACTGTAGAGGGCTAACTGTACAGGAACGACAAGCACGCTAAACGATCAGCTTATCCTCCACAACGAATGTGATGGTCATCGGGTTTGGAACGTAGTTAACGAAAGAAGCAGAGAATTACTGCAATACAATGAAACGGAGAAGAACCCATTTATCACCCTAGGAATCGGCGTGCGGTCATCTTCCACAATAACCACGGTTACTGGGAAGAGTGGGGTGGGGAGGGGGATAGGGGGCGCGAGTGAATTGGAGTAAAGTAATGTTTTTATGCCATGCTGAGATCATATCAACGTTTGTTTTTCAAGAATCAGCGTTCGATTTTTCAAGAAAAACTTCAAGAAAAACAATCAACGTTCGATTGTTTTTCTTGAAAGTTGATATATGAGGTTGACAGTAGTTTGATACCAATTTCTGCCATGGGAGTAAAGCCAGTAGAGTAATTCTTCAGTTACTTCAGGTAAAGAAAAACAGCATTTTCCTTTTAAAGCTCAATGTCGCATGCCGATTCGTTATTCACACTTGATGCTTTTGGAAATTAGCCAACTTTAATAGATTAAGCTTGTGTCTGTGCATGTAACGAGAAAGTCCTTTTTGGTCTCCATTTTTTTTACTATGACGCTGAGTTGCTTAAACAACGGCATAGTACTGTTAAGCTCGGTAAGTTGATGTTAAAACAATCGTAATACTTAGTCGGTTAAGGTACCGCAATTTCCGTACTTTGGTATGTCCGGAACAAACACAGTTGGGCGCTCTGGCGGTAGATTCTGCTGGTGATTTGGTGGTTTCGGCATCCATCGATGCTTATAATATATTTGTTTGGAGCCTCGAAAATGGCAGATTGCTCGATATGCTGTCCGGTCACAGTGCCCCAATTGCTGCTATTTCACTTCACGGTACTTTTTTATTATGTTGATTCGAGCAAAAGGAGGGGGATCGGTTAGGGGTTAGTGACATCTCTGGAGAATGGTGTCTGGTTTTGCCATCCAGTGTACAAGTCTGGTTCGCCACTTAACGATGGCCTTTTTTCATCTTTCAAACCCCTCTCTGCTGGACGCTGTCGCTGTAAGCAGCAGTTTTTTTGCAAAAACTGATTTATGGTGACGTGAAGAGGTGGGATGAGGTAAGGATGGGGTCTTATTATGAGGGTGTTATAGATGTCCATGATTTGGGGATTGTAATGATCTCCAGTACCAGGTTCTGTTCTATTTTGTGACAGTTTGCTTCTCGCCATTCCTTTCTTCAACGAAAATTCCCATTTCAACTATGGTGCTGTAGACGCCAGTCCAAATGTGTGTTTACCTCAGGTACCTCTTTGGTATCGGCATCATGGGACAAAACAATGCGAATCTGGAATGTAGTTGAATCAGCATCTGCGGAGACTATCGAATTAACAGACGAAGCTCTGGACGTCGCTTTTTCACCATCTGGACAGAATATTGCTGTAAAATTTCGTTCCCTTCTGATTGTCGGTCTGTGGCATGCCGCAGAGCATTTTTTTAGTTAGTCAACAGATTGTGAATGCGCATTTGAAGCGATATGTTTGTTCGTTGTTCAGTTTTGTTTTTAAATTGAATTCGTTGCGAGAGTCGCTCTGATTCTTAGCAAAATTCTAGCCATGCTCAAGTGTTCTTTATCGACAAAAACGCACCTTCTTAAAACTAACAAATAAACTGCGCAGAAGATCATGTTTCGAAAGCTCTTGAATGTTAGTAGCGGTGTTACCTCAACGCCATCGAGATGGAAGGAAGGAGAGTAGGCGATTTCTATCTTTTGGCTCTCGATATGCGTTTGAAACTGATCCTCAAGGTGGCTTTAAGATTGAGTAGTATCGCCTTACTATTCAGGAGTTCATGTAATAAACGACTCGAGTTGAGGGAGGTAAAAGGACAGGGAGGAATAGATTCGTTTTGTCAGCTGACTAACAAATAACGCTGATAGTACAGATGAATTCGCACGTTGAAATGAGTCCTTTTCATTCCAGTATACTCATCATGATCCCACCTGATAGTCGCCCTGCAAATTTTTCTTTGTCGAAGAACGTCAGCAGAACCTCACTAGCATATTATATGTGTGTGGAGGGAGGAAGGGGGAGGGATGGGGAAACACTGTAGCACTGCAGAAAGTCCTATGGTCTTCTTTTGAGTGATTTTTTAAAGATTACTTCTTTTAAGGTGCTATGTTTGGATGGTTCGCTAACGTTATTCGATGGTGAATCACTGACAGAGTGGGGCAGTATTAATACGAAACTTGATGTCGATGCAGCGCGCAGTGTAACCGAGCTGATTAAGAAAGAGACAAGCGAGAAGAGCAAGTAAGATTTTATTATGCTGTCAGTTTTCTTTACTCAGCTAGGGCCAATGTTCTGTTCTTTATGCTCCATAAAGATTCACTGAAATACACAAGAGTAATTTTTGAAAAAGAAAAAGTGCTCTATTAATGAGCCTTACTTAATTTTTGTCAGTCGATGCTTTTTGTTTGTTAGTTGTTGACTATCTATTCAACACATATAAATCACATATGGGCCTAGTAGTAATTTTACGGTAATAAATACAAGTAATAAATACTTCCAAAGAAAGGGTGAGAGGAACGTACTCCGTTCGCATGTAATTTAAGGAGGCTTTGCAACGAGAGAGGGATTGACTGAATTATCGAAATATGATCGTTTCATTGTTTTGTTATTTTCCTCCGTAACGCACAAATGGTGGCATAGAGGATAAATTTGTTTTGCCATCTTTCATCACGCCATTTATCGCATGATATTATCGAACATTGCTGTGCTTGAATCTGTACGTTCTTCGCATTCTGTTCCACTACTTCCGGTCTTGTGTGACCAAATACGCCACAGTGAAATGGACAGGGAACGTGAGATGACAGCTGAGAAAAAAAATTATAGTAGGTTTTAACCTAAACAAGGTGTAAAATATTTTCAGACCATTCACGTGCATTTGCTTTTCTGCTGATGGCGCTTTTCTTCTAGCGGCAGGTCGATCGAACTATATTTGTATGTATAATGTTGCGGAACGAGTTATTGTCAAAAAGTTCAAACTAACCACCAATAGAAGTCTTGACGGTGTGACTGTAAGCTTCCATTCCTGTTTTTGAGGACTTTTTTCTTCGGTTTTATTTTTCTGTTTTCAAACTGCTTTTTTAAAGAACACGATTGTTAGTGTTGAACAAGACAAAGTTTCAATAACCGGATTAATGCTGCGACATGGGCACATGGGACAGGTATCGGTGCACGGGATGGATGTGGTTATGTGGGATGGAACGGAAGAGCAACTGTCATCTTCAATTTCTGAACTTGGTGCTGGTTTTCAAATTTACTGTGCACTTGTCATTTTATCGTACGTTCATCTGTCGACCCCACCTGTGGAATTATATATACAGTCCTTTTCGTCTTTCTCGTATGGATTTATCAAGCGAATTTTTGGCATTATGGTCTTCAAGTGCAGTAATCAGTGGCAGGTGCTGAATAAAGTTCTAGGAGCGCATCCTTCAAAATTGCTATACTCAGCTCACAGAAGAGCGACACCAGCGCCAAAATATTTTGCGCTGCAAAAATTTTCCAAAAGTTTCCCTATTTCAGCGTTATTGAGGACGAGCCTCATAATTTCAAATTCATTTCTCTGTCACACTAAAGTTTGAGAGTTTCATCGACAATTGACTGAATGTATCGAATAATGAGTGTGTATGAGTGTGTATATTTACTTATTTATTTGTATAAATATGTATATATACATATATGTACATTTCCAGTTAGACATAAACCGCCGTAACCTAAGCGAATTCGGTAATATGTCATTAATTGATGCATCGGATAGCGATGATGAGCCGGACGGGAGGAAACGCATTAAGCTCGCTGGAACGAGGCATTCCGATTTAGCTGAGCGATGCGCCAAACCAGAGATGCGTGTACAACATATCGGTTTTTCTCCTACTGGTACGCTTTTTTTCAATTGCTCCGATTTAGTATGATATGGGGAAAATAGCTGTCAGCGATATTGGCAGCGAACAAAAACGATGTGATATTGGGGTTGGTCCATTTCGAGGAAGTCCAGCTCTATATTTTAGCTAACAGAGAAAAACGACAACAAAAGTCTTTACAAGTTGTAGGGGTTTTAAATAAACTTTTTGGGTTTCTGCAGTAGGTGTTGAAATTCGGTGCTTTTTAAAAGAGGACCAGATTTCAAAAGTTTCGTTTCCGCTTTTTATTTATATGCACAAGTTGACCTGTATAATACATTGTCACGTAAACGAATTGCGATTATTTAGGCAAATGAAAGAAGCTATCAAAATTGGTTGAGATGGCAGCTGAATGAGCAATTAATCGTATGAACGATAAGATTAGTATGAGATTAAGCTGGTAGGCAAGCAAACAGATCTACCTGACGGCAACTATAAATTGCTTGTTTGACTTTAGTACATTTAAGGACGTAGTTTCGCGGTGTGTTCAACAGAAGGTGTATGCGTATTCTCGCAAGAGCATCGCACAGTGTTCGACCCATATGAACTGAATGTTGATGTCACTCCTCAACGAATAAGACAAGCCGTTGGTGAAGGCGAATACTCACTCGCCTTAGTGATGGCGATTCGTTTGAACGAGACCGAGCTCCTAGAGGAAACTGTCCTTATGACGCCGCTTGCACAGAGTCTGTGCATTTTTTTTTTCGCTGAACCAGTCTTTGCTTTTAAGTTCCAGTACCTTTCATGAAGTTATAATGGAGTGTTCATATTTGGTGCGGGACTTCCAGGTTTCAAAAGTTTTTAGGGCGCATGTTAGGAGTCGCTTTTTTACGCCACTTTAGGATATCTTGTTGCTCCGAATGAAGCTCCTTGGGGCTTTAAAGTTCCCGGATTTCTGAATAGTGATGAAGAAGCATTGGAAGAAACGCGGTATATTAAAAGTGGTTGAAGTTGAAATCTTGCTTTAGTTGACGTTCGCATAGTTATGCAAAGGGGAAACGCTGTTTTCAATTACTTTTTTTTCGTTCCTCAATCAGTAATATATATATATATTAGTTGAAAACGGATTATTATAAATTTCAGTTGATGTTGTAATACGATTTCTGCCTATCACATACGCTGAAAAATTGCTTGTGTGGCTAGCAAGCAGTAATAATGCTTTGGCACAGCGTCACATCCATCTATGGCAGCTATGGTTAAAGAGCCTGCTCTTGGAACATGCTCGACAAATCAAATCGAATCGTGCCGCAAACCTATCTTCGTTGACCTCATTGCAACAGCTCATCTCGAATCACTCAAATTCCGTTTCTAAATTGCAAGTTTTCTCTCTGATTATTCGTTACTGTTTTTGTGATTGGTCCTGCCAACGAGTTATCACGAGCGGTCACTAAGCCGGTGATTCAAGCCATTAGTTTGCATGGTTCGCTTATGGTCAATATTCTCCGGACTGATGAATAGGCAGAGACTATTTTAATTAGAGCCTTTTACGAGCGGCGCAGCATATGCTGAATGGAACAGTGGTTTTAAATCTCTTAAAATAGTTACGTGCTACTTTGAAATGAAGTTCACTATGTGGCGACAGGATTCCGGCGCAAAAATAACGCATGCGAGGGAGGGAGGAGAATATTATGTTACTCGAGCTGAGGTAAAAAGAGAGGAGTGGGGGGAAGGGGGTGGGGCTAGGCATAGTGGCCATAGTATCTTTTGGTTTGAAATTCTAGCTTAATGTCAATTAAACTATCATCTACAAGTTGTTCATCTTACTGAGTAATTCTTTGTTTCAGATGCGATCAGAACACGTACACATTGGAATACTTAGTAACGGCGCGTCGAATGAAGCGCGTGTGAACGTTTGATAGACCAATAAACGAAAAACTTTGTATCTATCGCCCGCTGGTTCCCTTGCCCGCTGATCAGCAGTTTCACTTCGGTGTGAAATATGTGTCTTTTCTCACTTCGATGTCCTCGTTTTGGGATTTTATTTGCCCAAGTACGTACCCGAATCAGAAGTTTTGGGGATGTGGAGAACCCTATACTCTTCTTCCTCCGCCTTCCGCCCTTCTCTCTTTCCGTAGTCCTGTTTCACCTACGTCCGTGGTTTTGTTGTTCTAGTTTTTATGGGGCGGAAATCAAAGGGATAATTTTTGGAGCTGCTTTCATTTAGGAAAAGATAATGGATGAGCGCCTTATGCCCTATTGTTGTTGTTGTTGTTGTTGTTGTTGAAGGAGATTTTAATGTTGAAACGAAAATAAATCCTGAATACTGATGAACTGCTGCTAAAATGTTTATGTAAGTTCTCCCAAAAAAACTAATATGGCATTGAAGCAATTACTATGGCACTGAAGCAGTCATTGAAACAGCTCAACGAGCAGGCTTTAGAACAAATGTGAAATAATGCTGAATTTAAATACTGTTACATATTTTCTTGATTAGTGTTAATGTTAAGTAATGATAAATAATGGCTAGAATTCGGAATGTTTACTTTTATTAATGTTCTTCATATGCCTACATAGACAGAGTGTAAACGTGCATGGAGTTGAGTTATGCTTTATTTTGGAAGAAACAAAACAATACGTAATAAGTTGAAAGAAATTCAAAGCAAACGAAATTTCCCAGGGAGTTACACATACTTCTTCTTTTTTGCAAACTTCGATAAGGACGCTTTCCACTCGGCTGTGGGCGTCATTTGTGTATGCCGACTTCGTTGGCTTAAAGAACGTTAAAAAACCATGGTACGCCTATGCTACAGCACCCTGAAAAAAATTGGTACGTCAAGGCTATGGTACGTAAAGCAGGGTTACGGCACGCGAATGCTGCGGTAGGTAACGTAGAATTACGGTGCGCCAGCGCTGTAACGTAAGACTACGGTATGCCATGTAAAATTACTTGACGCCGATGCTACGGTACGTTACGCAAAATTACGGTACGCCAGTGCTGCCGTATGTGATGTGGAGTTTCGATACGCCGATGCTACGGCACGTAACGTGGAATTGCGATACACCAGTGCTACGGTACGTTGTGTGGAGTAGCGGTACCCCAATGCAGCGGTACGCTACGTAAAATGACGGTACGCCAGTGGAACGGTACGTTACGTAAAATTGGGGGACGCCAGTGTTAAGGCACGCTACGTAAAATTAAGTTACGTCGGTGCTACAGTACGCAACGTAGAATTACGATACACCAATGCGACGTTACGTTACGTAAAATTACGATACGCCAGTGTTGAGGTATGCTACGTGAAATTAAGGTACGCCAATGCTACGGAAAGTAACGTGAAATTACGTTACGCCAATGCAATGGCACGTTACATAAAACTACGGCACGTTAATGTCAATTTTACTCCCATACCACACTATGACTCAGATGCAAGGTGTAATACACCAATATTTTTCGTTCAGTGTACCCCTTCTACTAGCTACTTATTCGAAGTTACTCCACATTGCATGCTTTGCCCCTTGCGTCCAGTAAAATCTCCTTCATAGAGATGATAGTTCACTAAATCTTGTCTCGAAGTGAGCATTCTGAAACTAAGCCGGCTCTTATTTGGCGACCTAAAAAATATTTCAGTCCGAATTTGAAGTTGCAAAGAGTGCGTTTGTGCATGTGTGTGAGCGTGTGCGTGCGTGTCTGTGCCTATGTGTGCGCGTGTGTGTGCGTGTGTGTGCGTACGTGTGTGCGTGTGTGTTTATGTATGCGTGTGTGTTCGCACGTGCGTGCGCGTGTGTGTGGGTGTGCGTGTGCGCGCGTGTGTGTTTGTGTATGTGTGTGTGCGTTTGCGTGCGTGTGTGTGTGAGTTTGTGTGAGTGAATGGAACCACTTGCGCGAATCAGCTAACATTACGAAGTCGCTCATGTGATGGCAGATTTCAAGGTACATCGAACTGTGACCTGCACAAAGTTATGCAGGGAAATTTTGGGATGAAGGCAAGAGGATAATTTGATGAAAATCGGTTGCTGAGAGGAAACGTTGCGATTGTATTGTTTAAGTGAATCGCTCGCTTCAATTTGCAAATTAAAATTTAGCGGTCAGTTTATGAAGCAAAAAAAACAACTTTAAATCGTATCGTCGTTACGCGCAGAAAGTTTTTGCCGCATCGTGGTAGAGGAGAAACGAGCAATGGATGTGATCCAAGCTAGCGGCTCTTTTGAAGTGAATGAGAGGTGTCAGCCACAACATACGAGCTACGACTTTCACGACTTTATCTCATCCATCGGAGAGATTTTGTCGGACGTAGGTTTATCATGTTAGCCACTTCTCTCCCCTCCCCCTCCCTTTCCCCTTCCATCGCCAATATAAGCCTACCGTACTAAAGTGACCCTGTTTTTCTGCAGGACTCAGAAGTATAAGCTCTTTGTTGCTTGGAAATCTTCTACTCCTTTCTCTTCCCGGTACCCAAAAGCAAAATCTTCATTCGCATTAAAAAAGAAATCTCTCTTCAGTGAATCGCAACAAAGAATAAAGCGGATGAAAACAAGACTGAAAATGCCTAGCAAAGGACTAGCACGATATACGACGCTATAACGACGCTTCCCATCAAACCAGTTGATCTTATAAACTATTCGAAAATAGCTGATCTCCTAAAGCTATATCTGCTCCAACCGAATGTATAAATTTACTATTAATCGTTCGCTTCTCAGCGATCTAGTTAAAGCATTCATGTTGGCTGCTTGAAAATGCATGCAAATTTTTTCAGCTTTTGAAAGAATAAAAATTTTTTTCTTGAATGAACGAATCGATTTAAAACTTTTTATCGGATATTGACCTGAGGCGCATATTAAATCTGCTTTCCTTGTCTTCATAGATTTTCTCCATGTCTTCATAAATAGGACGCATAAGTCTCCATAGATTTTTGAATTGAAATTAGACAGACACAGACATTCACATATGAACACACACACACGAACAAACACAAACCAGCCTCCACACAATGACAAATTTATGCGATTGTTTATCAAATCATTTAAAGATGTGAGCATAACTTACCTAAAAATAAAAGACTATATCAATATTGTCTCAACTTTTCGATAATCTTATTTCATTTCATAGAATTCGATCGATACAAGTCTCAAAATTTTGGATTTGAGACAAGACGAGACGATTAGACATTTCATTGAAACCAATTTTGTGAAAAGGTTTTGTGTTTTGTGGAGAGTCGACGAAGCGAAAACGTTTTCGAGTGGCGAAAAACTTAAGACGAAGATCCGAGATCAGATCTCATCAATTTGCTCTCGCCAGCCGACCTTTGTTGAATTGAGTGCATTCAGATGGCAATAATTCGAAACGTATGTTTGCTTATCACAAAACATATTCATGTATATATACAAAAACACATTAGGCCATACTCACCTTTAACGACGTCGAAAAAAAACCTTCAAACGAACATCCTCTAAACTCTTCTATCACATCTGTTAGCAGGAAAAATTTTGTTAAGATGTTTTCGAAAATATCCACGAAATTTTCTTTATTTAAAAATCTACAAACGCAATCGATAACCCATTTCGGCCTTTATATTCCAAATGAAACGAAAAATTTCATAATAACTGAAATTATTTCTCTGATATTTTTGCTACAGTGCTCATTTCTGAGCGTACAAATAGAAGACAAAATCAAACTCCGTTACAGTCATCGATCTTTGTGTAGGCAATATACGACTTTATGGTGTGGTGGGAGGTATCTTTGTATACACCTCTAAGCACCCTTTCACCGGCAACGATGGTCGGGTACTGCCCTTTTAAGAGCCGGTCTTTATAGAGTTAAAAACCATGAGCGCATTAATGAGCTCGCTGCTTGAAGACATCGAAAAGAAGTAGAGATCTATACTTTTAGAGATCTACCTTACTTTTATTTGACCCCTGCAAAATATTTACTCGCCTAATAAAAAAGCACACAAAGGTCAAAGCAAAATCATCTCAATAAATTTGTTCTATAGTTAAACAAATACAACAGGAATGCATTTGTAGCGGAATTCACCTTTTCATTTTGGAGCTAAAAGTATCATTTGGAGCTTAAGGCAAATGGGCCTTAAGGCAATAGATACAGTTTGCTGTAATTTGAAAACAACTTCAGCTAGTTATTCCTGAAAGCCCGTTCATTTTTAACTCAGCTCTAAGTTCAGCTCTAAGTTAAGAGAGTGTACGACGAAGAGGTCATTTTGATAACTCTTTTCTCTCTCCTGGATTTTTCATAACTCTCTTCTCCCTTATAAATTTTTCATAACTCTCTTCTCTCCCCTAAATATTCCACAACTCTCTTTTTCCTCCTGAATTTTCCAAGCGGAAAAAGTTAGGAATTTTTTCGTGTCACGATTTCAGGTTGTTGTTGATGTCAATTCAATGATGCACAAAAAAACCCAAGAATGCATTTGACTCTCAGCTTAGTAAATATCACCATGCTTATGCTCGATTAATTCTTTTCGATCATTTCGCCTTCTAAAAAAACTCTGTGCCTCTTTCTTGCCATTTTTTATATTGCATTTGGACGACACTTGCTTTTCTTGTGTTTCGTCAAATTTGTAATTTGCGAAGCTCATTATGACGGTGCCTTGTCTATAACGCGTATATGTATATGTGTGCATACCGTTTTATTTGAGAGCATTTAATACACCCGCTGGTTTGATGGGTGAGTGAATAAATAAATACTAAGGTGTCGACTCCGACGCATGCAGTCCCACTTGCTAGAGTAAAGTCGTCTAAATAAATGCCTAATTTTTTAAAATAACAGTTTCAAAGAATTCTGGTACATTTGATGGACCCCAGATTCCCGTAGAAATGTGATCGACAGAGAGAGAGAGGGACAGAAAGGGAGAGAGAGAGAGGGAGAAAGAATTAAAAAAGATGATCGCTGCGTATGCAACCTGCAAAGTGGACTTAAGGAGAAAGAATTTAAAAAGATGATCGCTGCGTATGCAACCTGCAAAGTGGACTTAACACAGCTATCAAGCTAGCACACTATTAATTTTTGAAAAGAACTTGATTTGAAAGCTTCTCTCACTTGATCAGCAGCTTCGACTCTTTCATATGATTTATCCGCCTATATTGGGGCGCTTGAAAAACCACATAGAAAGTAATGAGATGGAGCGATCCGCCGAGAAAGATCACCGAAAACAAGACGAGAGGATGCGAAATGCAATAATCGACGAAGATACAAGGGTTCTTAACCAGTTAACGAGTACGCCATAATGGCCTAAATAATGTTTCCGTGTCAAAACTCATAGCTCTGTTGCGAATATTTTCATTGATTAAAATTATATAAGGTAAGGTTTAACAAAGCAAAATAATCTTATTTGTAGTTTTCTTTATTCATTTCAAAAAAAGTTATTTAAAGAAAAGTCGAAATAAAATTGAATATTTATTGTGTTTATTTAAACAAACAATTGCTTACTTTCTAATCGATAGTGCAACTAACACTGCAAATAACACTTCAAATAAGAACAGTTGGTTGGCTTGAATTGTAGATTAGTTAAACCAGTAATTATGAGAACTTTCCCCTCTTCATATGAGATGAGGATATTCACTCTTCAAAAGATGAATGATATCAATTGTTTGAATTACGACATTACGAAATTCGATCTCGTTCTTCGCAGTTCCACCGACGTATAGATGAAAATCGTGACGATAAACAGATCAAGCGACCCGTATGAAAGAGGAAGGAATGAGTGAGAATTTGCGAAATGAAGGTATTTCACCTTTTCTAGGAGTCATAAGCTGCTAAAAGAGAGTTGTAGACGCGATATTTTTGAATGAATCAGAATAACTCATGCATGAGAGCTGTAAGAAAGATCGACCTGCTTAGCTGAAGCGTTTTTTGGAAGGTGCTCCTCATAGTAGGCTATTATGAAAGTGAATGGGCGGTAAGACGTTCGTCAATGCTTAGTGATCAAATAAGGTAATCGACTTAAGCAACATCCTTATGAGCGTTACGAACCGCAGTGGTTCGCCATATGAACGGGCGATCGGTCGCTGGATCGGTCGGTCTTTGGGCGTTGATAAATGCGTAATGCGCCATCAATCATACGGTACCGATGAGAGAGTAATAATTACTGTAATATTGTTGCCAGATGTGTGTTTGGTGTGTGCGAAAGAAGCTGTGCATCGGCGTGCACGTGTCACTAACACTCGCCACACAAATGCTCAACACTACCACCACCACCACCGCCACCGCAACCACAGCCGCCAAAAACCATAGCCTTAGCCATCCAGAGCTTTCACATCCAGAGCTCCAGCTAGAGCTTCTTCAGCTAGCTTGCACCTCGGCGGCACCTCTCAACAATGGCCAAGTGCTTTTCGATCGAATATCTCATCGGTGATACCGTACTTCATCAAGCAGACAATTGCTCCAACATGGAGACAAACAGCGATGGTCACTTAATTGCTGATGAAGGCACAACAACAATAACGACATCAACGACAACGACAACAACACCGCCCAACAGGTCTACTACTCCTTCTGTGTCTGCCGCTAATGGCGGCACTTCTGCGAAGCGAAAAACTTCCGATAGCAGCTATCATGAAGCACTTCAAAATGCTGAAGTACGATTGGAGGGTACGACGCTTTGGAATAAATTTCATTCTTTCGGCACCGAAATGATTGTTACGAAAACGGGAAGGTGAGATCTTTCCATTATTTACTTACTTCAATGACCAATAAGTTTTCAAGGACGTGGGCTTGAAAGCTTTGGACCACTACATTATTATGGGGCACTTATATGGCGTAGGTTGTTACTTACTTCGTTGGCCAATTAATTTTTAAATGATGGAATTGTTGAGTTGGATTGTTCCATACCGGAATATTTGCAATGAGTAATTTGTTTTTTGTCTTTTTCGGTCAGCTTTTATAAATCATCGCTTCACAACGCTAAACTCGCCGTGTTTTCTATGTTCCAAATGGACGGTGCTCGATGTGCAGTATCCTTTATTCGTGTAGAAGTCTTTTCGAAAGTTGGAGAACCGCAAATAAATAACAGCGAGCAAATTCCTGATCTGTTAGTGGTATCAAGCAAAAAAAAAAGACCGTCTATCGAAGAGATGAATTTTCGACAATATCGTTCGAAATGGAAGGATTGGTAAGCCTTTTATGAATGCTACTTTTTTATCCGGAAATTAATGTTTATGCAACAAAATTATTTGGTTCTTCGAAGCGATTTGTCTCTTCGATAAAACACTTTTTGCCACTGGTGTTATACTTATACTTGAATGCATTATACCTGATGTTATATGATGTTGCTGTTTATTTTCCTATTTTAATTCAACTATTTGCCCAATCGTTATTCTGATCGAATTAGTTCCAAAACTCAAAAAAAAAAATCTTATTCACCCTCCTCACTCGAATGTTCTCTATTGTACTGCTACAAAATGAACAACGCTTACCTTATCAGACGATCGTTTCAAAAAGCTTTCGCCTCTGAAGCCGTTATTACCAAGGTAAGCGCAACTAAATAATTCGGATTACTGTAAAATAAGGATGTCCAGTATAACAGCAGCATATTGCATGCAGCAACACGCTTGGGTGGATAAGTGGAGACGACGGTAAAAATGAAAATATCCATGCAAGACACGAGTATATTTTGAAGACATGACTTGCGAGTGCTCATATACGCCACTGTCATTAGTCATATAGCTCAGATATGGGCAAATCATAGCTTTAGGTCTTGAGCGGATTTTTCAAATCCACAAAGCTATGGTGCTTTTCGAAGAGTTTATTATTACTCGGTTATTAAAGGTTCTTAAAAAGTGATTTTTGTGCGTATAATTAATCGGCATCATTTTTTTTTGCTAACAGTATAGGAAGGGAAATCTTTTGCTTTCGAGGTAAATGAACGAAAAAAAAAACGATTGCGAATATTCGATGAGCATTTGTGGTGAAGGTGGCGAAAACACAACGAACACATCTGTGTGTTTAATTGTCTCGCGACAATTCATCAACTTTGCCTATTACTATTTTTTCACCTTATCGACTCTATACGGAATCCGTCTTGTTCAAGTATATGCTGATGAGCAAAACAAAATTTTGACATTTTTTTTTTGCGTAAGAATATTATTTGCAATTTAATGCACATCATTTTAGCAATTGTTTATTTCAATGTTTTCAACAGTTTTATTCGTAAAATTAGGAACTTCAAAGTTTGTGTAGGAAAAATATAAGACAAAACATATGAATTTACAGTTTAAATTTTATTTTTAAAAAAATATAAGAGGCGAAAAATTTTAATGAAGTTCTCTATTTATTAAGAAACGAAATGACAAGTATATAGAGGAATTTGAGAAAGTCACCTATTGATCGGCGCGTTTCTAAAAATAGGGATGGCACAGAAATGAATGAAAAATTTTGAAATTCTAGAAATTAGTGCAAACAATTTAGAACTTCGCATGCTGCCAACATGAAACGATCTAACAATGATGATCATAATCCTCTTTTCTTATCAATCTATTGCTCTCATAACAATGATGTAACGGTGCAATATTTATGCTGGTACACAAACTATACCCACAACAAAGCCGCAGGCTATTTGAATTGGTCGATATAAAGAAGCTGCAATAGTAAGAATAGACCAAATTTGGTTTAATGTCACTCAAATTAGGTGTAAAATACACATACGTTTCACTCAGTAGGTTTTAGAGAATAATGGGTTATATTTCATTGAATCGCATAGCAATCATATCGTCCAATCATAAGTGTACCACATTTTCGTAATCGAAAAGCGCCTAAAAAATTGAACTATAATCGATTCAGTTTTAATTTTTAATTCATTGCAACAGATCAAGGCTATTCGCACAGCCAAAGTTTAGCGAAGAAGCAGAACTCTTAGCCGATATGGAAATTTTGAAATTCAACATCAACTTTTTCGAAAATGAGACTTGAAAATTTTTGAAATTAAAAAAAAAAGAGAGATGGTGACATACTAAAATTTCCATTGTTGGTATTGTTTTATATTTCATATAAGTATAAACTATTTTTTTGTAACTATTTACATAAAAATCTCAACTTGACCGATATTTTTTAAGCACTAACGAACTTTTTTTTGCCTCCAAAACACTTACTGAAAACTTTAATTTCCGTTCCAATTTGTTCGACTGACCATATTTACTGTAAAAAAGACAAATTGAAGTAACATTTCTTTTTTTCAGCGAATTGTTATTAGGGCCATTGAGGTCGTATTTGAGCGGCACCGTAACCAATGCCAAACGATTTATGCGTTCAAGTTTTGTTCACTATCTTCGAGCACATCTGCGCCGATCTCACTTCACTTCATCAAAAACATAAAAAAGATGAACGAATGCTTTAAAGTGGCGAAACAAAATTTTTTTCAAAAAAATTCGTTTCGCTATTACGTCCGCCAAAAACTATATTTCCGAACAAACACAACTATTTATAAAGACATCGTAATGACGCTAATCAGTAATGATTTCTCAAACTTAAAAGAACTGCTCTTAGTAGCGTCGACTGAACATCATATATCCATTATGCAAAATATCATTTGTGAAATTCTTGCATAAATTATGCCCATGAAAATTTGGCTAAACGCAACGCGTATATACCAATGACTACTTGTCCCTATTACTTGGAATGCTTACCATACTGTTATTTTGAACGCACCATTCAGCAGTTATTGCATTGATAAGCGCCTTCTAGACGAATGTTCCCAACGATACAAATCAGCGTGAATGGACTTGATCCATTGGAACGCTACTCGATGATGGTTGACGTAACATGTATAGACAACAAACGTTATCGATATGCGTTTCATCAGTCGAAATGGATCGTCGCCGGACCGGGTATCGATGTTAATACTTCAGCAATTTATTGAATTTTTGATTTATTTTGTGTAAAAGAAAACATAATGGAGTATTCTCGGCAGTGATGTCCATTATGCATGGTGGAGGGAGGGGGGGGGGGGGAAGGACAGATTAGTACCGCTATCCCCACTGAATTGGTGAATTAGATCTCGGAAGGTACATCTTCATAAGAAGTTCACAAGATTAAACGATAAAGCATTTGCGTGTCCCAATAAACGTACATGCATGGAATTTTCACTGATCGTTTTAAAAACAAAATAAAATATGTTTGTTGAGCTGAAGCCAGTCTAAGCTGCTTGTTGGGGATCATTCGACCGTGCCTCCTCAGAGATTCGCCAGCCAATCGTTCTGCTCCGTTTTAGAGCCCACAGATACCTACGCTCTTAAGTGTTCGAAACCGAAATGAAGAGTGCGACTAGGGCGCTTTCAATCTGCAAAATGTGTGACAATGTCTACTGTATATGGTAATTCCGCCTTCAGGCTCATAGTGATGACCATTACTTGGCCAAATTATATGCTACGCCTCAGTGTCAATTTAAATTTTGAGTGAAATTATGTGCTATGCGATTCGTAGTTAACGTAGGTCGGAGTGGATAACGGCTTGGAAATTCGCCTGGAAAAAAATCAAAAACAATTGCGCAACATTACAGATTATCATTTATTGAAAATGTGTGCGCATCTCAATCTGCCTGCGGAACGAAGTTAACGACTTAATTTCGTTTTACGTTCGGTAAATATTCCCTTGAATAAGGGTCGGCCTTTCAAATGGAATACTTCCTTGCAAAACGTTCAAGCGCAAAGAGCTTGTTCAAAGATGAGGTTTTCATTTCATACACAAAGTCTTGCCTTTTCACGAGTAGCAAGGAAAGGAAGTCCTTATGAATACAAGAAAATACCTTCGAAAACCGCGCAAATTAGAACCCCCAGGGTCATTATTGAAAGAAATACGGTATTTTCTTAATTACCTACCTAAGAAAGTGTAACATGTGGTAGCTTGATGAAACGGCGGTTGCGGCAATCGAATAAAATCTTTGCGAATTGGACACTCACTCACCGAAAGGCAATAAACCATTATCGCAATGAATGGCCACACTTTATGAGCATTCGTAAACGAAACAAACGCGTCGAACGAAGGATACGATAACAGAACGCCCTTCTTAGAACTTTGCCATGAATGCCAAATGGAACTGATATCATCAAAGAGTACAACACTCTCAAATGAGCGAATGTTCCTCCCCTAGGATGTGAAGCGGATAGAATAGAAAAAATAAACGGGGGCAAGATAACAAAGATTCGATTTTAGTGAAAGAATTCGGAATTGTAACTTATAGTAGTGTTCCGCTCGCTCGGCTTCATTCCTCGACGGCTTTCCTTCTCGACTTTTTAGTTACAGCACTTTTTCGGGAAACGTTTTCGGTTGGTCGAGAATCGCTGCTTTATGCAGAACCACAGTTTACACGCATAGTTCCTCATCGAAAATTCTACGTTGACCTTCGCTTCTTCACCGTGTCGCCCTCATCATCTTTTTATCGCTCACTTATACAAGATTTCATAAATAGCTAGAATTGGAAACCGTGTTAAAGTAACGTCGTATTAAAATCATCGAATTTCAAGGTAATTTTTGTAGGCAACTGACCATCTTCTACGCTATGTGGTATGTGGTGTTGGTGTTAGTCGGATATTACAGAAATTTAAAACTATAAATGCAGTTTAATAATGGTGTTTTAAAATTACCGTCGCTCGATAATTTATGCTACTGAAGCGTTTTTTTAGGCGAAGCAGAATTACCATCACGAGTGCACGTGCACTCAGATTCGCCAGCGTTAGGCGCCCATTGGATGCGACAGACAGTCTCATTTGACAAAATTAAACTCACCAATAATCAACTCGACCAAAATGGACATGTTAGCCGAACGACTTCCTTTTGAAACCTCACCCTCTCTTACAGCTCGGCGATGATATGTCTGCATAACGCTCATAATCGTTCTTTTAGATTATTGCTCATGAGAGAGAGAGAGAGAATCTTTATTTACAATAAAGAAAGCATGTAACAACGCATCCAGAAAAAAAGTATACACGAAAACTACAATATATTTATAAGTATAAACACAAC
The DNA here is from genome assembly GCA_000803305.1 of Toxocara canis. Lineage (NCBI taxonomy): Eukaryota > Metazoa > Nematoda > Chromadorea > Rhabditida > Toxocaridae > Toxocara > Toxocara canis. The sequence goes on from JPKZ01000903.1 coordinate 350,331, forward strand.
ATATTCATAAGCTCATCATAGCGTTTCATTCATTACTGTGTTTGTCGTTCACTTCTATACGAGTGATTTTTGAGAATGCTAAAGCGATCATCGAGAGTCTCGAAAGGTCAATTTATTGTAGCAACGAAATTGGCACTAAAATGCTGTCTTCGTACGTTGCTTACATTAGCTATAACGTTTACCGTGTACAGGTTCGATAGATGACCATGGAGAATTCTTTTCAGGATCTCCATCGATGTCGAGTATGTGTATAGTTTGCGAACGTCCTCACCAATACTTAAAATCGTTTCGAAATTCTTTAAAATCATTTCAAAATTCCTCAGAAACATTTCGAAATTACTGAAAGTCATCCCGAGATCACTTAAAATCATTTCGAAATTACTTATGTTCACCCTATAGGATATGCAATGTAAATGCTACACTTTAGGAATACGTTAAAAAATTCAGCACGGTCACATTGATCATAGGCCCAACTTCACGAGGCAATATTTTCGTTCCCTACTTAACTCAATCTACGAGTGTACGATCCGAGAATAAACAGAACGACTACTTTATATGTGAATGGGAATTTTCGCCTTTTAAAGTCAAAAACATTGAAAAAAATTCATACCTAATTAATCGGTCGATCACGCGAACCCAACGGTTCAAAGCGCTCATCACGATTATAGATAATCGTGAATTCGATGCACCGATATCAGCCAAACATTCACATCGTTGTGCACGCCGATCGTGGCAGTGGATTGATGTGTCGCACGTTCTCGTTTCCGAATACAGCATTTATGGCCGTTACTGCATATCAAAATCATCGAGTGCGTTCATTGCTTATTATTTTTTTAAGGGGAGGGGATATCATATAAAGTAAGTCAAAAGCGTAAGACATTCACCATATATGTTTATGCATGTGGAATATGTGCGATGTTTTCAATTCGTTACAGTCTCAGCTGAATGATCATTTAATTTTACGGTGAAAAAAATTCATCACTTCTTGTTTACAACTTTTTTTCTTCTATTCGACCACAACTTAGTTGAAAAAGTTAGTTGCAACACTTCCGTTGGTTTTTTTAGAAGACTATTTTTTAGAAATTTTAGAAATTAAGCAGCCAATGTGGGAAGCGTTTCTATGAGAAGCGACCATATCGGCCAATAATCTTTGTTAATGAAGACAGCACGTAATAGATGGTGATATCAACAATGTAAAAGAAGAAAGTCTAGATTGATGTGCTGCGTAAACTTAATCATTATGCATGTGCATCGAGACCAACCGATGCAACGACGACTTAAACTGATTATGCGATCTCTTAATGAATAAATGATCGAGATACACAATACGGACAGATAGATCTATACATAGCAATTTTGCCATAGAGTTGAATTTCTAGCCTTGGTATTCCTGGTCCTTCTTCAGTTCTTATACCATAAGTTATCATCTTTCGGGTTTCCGGTTCATTGTCTTTAATAATGTTCAGTTACCTTCGAATCTGTAATTCTATATCAAGTGCTACTGATTGCGTGAAACGATCAATTACCTAGCACAAAAACCGAGGCGCACCATTTCGTTAAAAATGTATGCGCCATATTACTATGAATTTAGGCCTCCCGCCCGACGCCGTCATCTTTCCTCCCACTCCTTAAGGAGCTCCACACTAAAGGAAACATCCAGCAGAAGTTAAGAGAAATTACCACACCTTTGGTATTATCTACTCAAGAAAAAAAATCCTCAAATAAATCATTCCTCCTCAAAAAGCTGCAAAATACACATAGCTTCATCGTTCCGTTCAAGAGAATATCTTGTGTTTGAATTTTGCAGATAACCGAGTTGAAAATCGAAAGCAATCCGTTCGCGAAGGGTTTTCGTGAATGCGAAATGGGCGATGCATTTCCGATATTCGTCAACCCTTTCCTTCCGTTCTACTCCTCGTTGTTCAATTCACATTTACGCTCAAACGATACATCCGGTGAATAAAAATGCTAAATACATTTCGGATGGAATCTTTTCAACCATTCTGAAGGGCTCTTTTCTACAATCGGTTTTCTGCCTCACAAATTGGTCGCTTAACATGGATGCAAATTATATACAAATCTTGAAATTTCGATGTTGGTTCAGCGTTTGTTATAATTATCGTGCGGTCAAGCAAGGAGTTAATCAAAGCCTCACTTCGTCCCATTTAGGCAGCGATGTGCCGACGTGATCGTTGTGCGCAAATTCGAGCATTATTTCGAATTCTGGACAGACTTTCTTCCCTTTTCAGAATTTCAATTTTCAAAGAGCCTTTCCTATGTTTTTTATTTCCCGAAATTTGATATCGTCTTCTGCTAAATGGTTCCCCGCACAACAACGTTTTGAGGCACTCAAGTCAAGTTGCACGACCATAGGCCTGATAACTTGGTAGTCGTTTTTGCAAGCAACTTACAATTTTTTTTCTCACGATGTTTGCAAATAGTAACCGTTGTTTTGTGAGGGAAAAAAGAACAGAAGTGGATAGATTTCTGTAAAGGTTGATAATCACGCCGATGACAAAGCAAAGCAGCTTAATCTCTTCCTATTGAATGCACCGTCTTCTTACAATTTTTTTTTTGAGCCCTAACACAATCTAATAGTTAAAACAGCATCGGCTACCAAGCATTACTTTTACATCAAGTTCACTATCGCATTAAAGATGGGCTCTCCCACCAACATCGACACCCATAAAACGAATGAGACCATTTTTGCATGTCAACAATGCTCTCATTAATACTTATTGGGCTTAAAATTGAAGAAAAGACCGTATAAATTCAACAACGATTTCAGTAGACCAAAAATTATATTCATCCATTACACGGTACTTAATCAAAGTACAATGCAGTATTTCCAACAGCATAAATTCTAATAGTAAAATACAGCACAATGCTATAGTGTACACTGCCACAGCCACGAAGCGACAATACGTCCCAACATAACACCACTAGCGGTGGCAAATAAACCAAGCAAATTTAAAATAATATCACTAGTTATCACCAAAAGAGTGCATTAACGATAACGCGCCGACCGTCTCGCCAAAATAACAGAAAAAACAACCAGCGCGCGCTCCTCGGAGGTACAGAATAACCGGAACAAAAAAAGAATGTAACAGCATCCCAGCACAGTACAGAGCTATAGTTACGCCGAATGGATGCTAAAACGGTTTTCCGTTACTTCACTATATTCACATTTCTCACTTCGAAAGACTAAAAGCGTATCTATCAAAGAAATTACAGTATCTACGAAAATAACAAAACCTTACTGCCCCACTGAGAAGACTAACAGAACCGTGACCAAGTGGAAAAATTACGCAATAAATTCTCAGATTTTTACAGAGCTAACAATATGAGTGTTAGACCTTCTGCGAGGATCAGGGAAGATATACTTAGACATAACAACAGAATTTGTTATAAAATGACTATATAAGCTATAAAACCACTAAATAAGTCGCAACACCTAAAGCTTTCCCACATCGGCCAGTGCTCCAGACTTGACAATAGGAATTCTTTCTTCAACAATGATATGAGCAAAATTGAGAACCACTAGAACAAATCAAATTCAACGATTACACACTGATCACAGCAACAATGAAACTCGATAAACACAAACTGCGAACTAATTTCGGATAGCACACTGCAACGTTTCGGAAGACATACAAATTTCTCGTTTGTTTTTTTTAAATGATCGCCCAATAACATAAAACATTTCATCAAAAGCTCTCATGGAAACGTGAAAATGGAAGATAAAGGGAAAAAACCGTGTCATGAAAGTGTATACATTCTTTTTGTCCCACCGAACTTAGACGCATAACACCGTCAGGTCCAATCCCTAATTTCAGGCCTTGGGAACCAATTTTTGATCAGCTTGCAGGAGCTGCTCATCTCTTCTTTTATGATTTGTAAGGTAACACTTTTCACTGAGAATATCAAAAAAAAAAAACGAATAGCAGCCATTTGACGACTCGCGTATTTAAGATAACCTTCTTGAAACCTTTCTCCAACAGGTTTTGACTTTTGTGTGCTATAGGAATTGCCACATTGTAAGGACCACGTCAACATGAGATAGAACCTCTTATTGCTCCAATGTAAACATTTTCTCCTCATCAGGTTTCTTCAACCAACGTCCGTAACCTTTCTCCTCCAATGTACTGAACAAGCAATTTCGAGCATTTACGTAGCCTTCGCATCGTTCCTTTTTGAGCAAATACGTCTCCTTGATCGAAGGCTGTGCATGCGGACGGCGAATCTTCCGCTCTATTGAATCAAAGCATTCGTACATTGAGCGTTTACATAGACGCGAAATGGCGCTGAAAAACAATCACTGCAATGCGCAATCAATACCAACCAGACCGCTCTGTTTCTCTAAACAAAACACAATGGTCTCCAGCTTTCCTAACTTTCCGGCAATCCAGCTATCTCTTTCGCTGACTTAACTGTCCAATTCAATTTGTAACTGAAAATACAAATGTTCACGAGTCATTCCTTACTTATGGAATCCCTTCTTCCACTCAGTCAGTCATATTCATATTCAAATAGGTATTTCCCAAAAAGAGGACGAAAAGGAGTGAGAATTTACACGAGTACCAAGTCAGAATGTTCCGTTCTTGTGCCTTCCAAACAGTAGAAGGGACGGGGGGAGGAGGGGAGCACAGGGGGGAAGGGAGAGGAGAATTAGATAGAAACCACATCAGAAATCTATAGGTGGGAGCTAAACGCGTTCTCTTTCAGTCCACGGATGTAATCCCAGTCGTGGTTCATACTATGCCGAATCCGTTCTCGAAAACGTGGCACAAGATTTTTAAACGAGAGATACGATGAAGGGAAAACAACTTTTAAAAAAAAGCGCACATGCAAAATAAAAAAATGGACCGAAACGGCAATCAGTAAAATCCATGAGCTGTAATGAAAGAACGAACCCAGTCCGATTAATCCGGCCAGTTTGCGTATTAAGCACCTCAATCGTTTCATCGCTGATGTTCCAGTTGACAGCCAAAATTGAACTCTTGCTAACTGTACGATCTTTGCACACCTAAATACCACTCTAGACTTTTATGGACGCACATACGCAATTATCATATATGTTAGAATATGGAATATCTCTTAAGAGTGGCAATTTTTTAAACCCGAGGTCGGACTGAAGCATGAAACTGGCATAATTGCTGCAGCTTTGCTCATTTATGCTGGTATTTCGTATTTCGTTGCAGAAGGAGAGGAGGGAAGTAGGAAGAGAGGGAAGAGAAGAGGAGGAGTAGGTGGTTGAATAAGGAAGGCGCTTTGAGGTAGCAAGATGAAGTAGCATATTAAAGGGCAACCCCTCTTCCTCTCTCGTTTCCGTGAAAACTTCCGGGGTGCTAATGTTGCAACACAACGAGGGAAAAGAGAGGGTGGGGGAATTGCCTTCCCATTTGGCTAAATCAAAAAACTTCACTCGTAGTAGAATTTTGCTATCTAATCGAAATTCAGCTAATGAACACAGCAGCATGAAATGCTAATCAAGCCACAAACCGCGGTACAGCTGGCGAGGTAAGGATGATTGAGTGTAAAATGCTGCGGCAGTTTCAGTGAAGCGCCTAAACGGCAGCATACCGATCGCGAGAGATGACCATAATGAAACAGCCGACCAACTGACAGACTGCGTAAATAGATTGGATGCATAAACGCTGTCAACAGACAGCCCTTAATAAATGTTCATATTTAAAAAAAGTTATCGTGGTCATAATCCATACTCATTACTTATGGCTACCAGATATCATTGTAAAATGAATACTTTTAAATTTGGGATGGTGAGCAAGCTAGCTGGCATAAAACAGGTTGTTCGGGGATCCTGCTCACATCATGACCAAAAAATATTGAAGCGAATCTTTGGCCAAAAACCCCGAACTTTTCTTTCAAGAAAGTTGGGGATAGAAGGAGGCGCGGGGAGGGAGGGTGGAGGGAATTTAGAGAGATTGTTGCTCATAAACCAGAAGCATGATATGCGTAAAGGACTGCCTATTATCAAATGGCAAAAATCCTTCATCAGTGTGCTCCTTCCTCATGTTTTCGTAAATTCTAGCATTCATATTTTAAACGCTCCTGCTCCTATTTCTTTTTCACTCACCGCGAATAAATGCGAATAACGAATAATCGTATACCTGTACCGGAACGAACATAGGCCAAAGCTGCTCAACTATTTATCGTGCCAACAACAGGTCGGCCCCAGAAAATATAAATTCACAACTTTTAATCAAAAAGAAGACTATGTCGGAAAAAATCAACTTATCCCAGCACTTTTGACCGACGCTTTTTAGGCAGAATTCTTTAGCGCACTGAATTTTTTGTGAAAGTGGAATATGTCGAAAGAGAGGAGACTATATTCCCAGCAATACTGTATGTAAAACTTGGTGTCAAACCTGTATTCCAAGTGAATTCCATTTTAAAATTTTATCACTACACGACATCGTTCTCAGTCGTTCACCACCAAAGATACCGTCCATCGTTTGAAACGGAACATCGTCCGAAACTGGTATCGTACCTTCGCCTAAATATTACTTATTTGCTTATCTTGCATCCCCCTCTTTCCTCTCCAGCCCCAAACATAAGCTGGTTGGAAAACGCAGAACCCATTCCGTCATATCCGTGCATGGAATTTGTTGCATAATTTTATTATTTCTTTATCCCTCGCTTTTGCCCCCATATAAAACCCCTAATCCAAACAGACATCTGTGAGACATACACATATATGTGTCGCCTGCCCTCTGAATTTGGGTGCTATGTACCATTATACTCAACGTTTGTAATAAGTAGCATCTGTACTCCTCTCACTCTGCTCCGTGGATACGTGTGCCAGTGGCGTACGTGCTCATCAAGTACTTTCAGTCAGGTTTTCCTTTCGAAAATTTCGCTCGTTTTTGGCTATTCTCCTTATACCTCCGTTAAGCTTTGCTCGAGGATAACATCTTCATGCTCAGCATTTCGGTGCGACCACACTTATTCAGTCTGCAAAAAGTAAAATTCCGTTAACGACATAAATAGTACCGCATTCAATTTTCGTTCTCAGCATCCCCTTATTCTTATCGAATTGCGGTTTGTGAGCCGAACCACTTGCCAGATCCTGAAAATAGCATAGCGCATGCATGCATGATTAATTACAGACATATGAGCCATAGATGCGGAACATCCCCGTTTCCCCGTTTCCCCGTTTTCCCTCCCCCCACCCCCACCCCGACCAATCCCCTGTTGCGAGTGCTAATGGCTTTAACGGCTTTATGAAAAAAGTTGGGTGCTATCTTTTTTTTTAGTTGGGAAATGTCGAAGACCAGGGGCTTCCCCTGCGCAAATCATATGCAAGATTAATTATGGAGAAAGAAATAAAACTTATTTATGAGGTTACCGAGGCGTCATGGAGCAGAAAAAGAAAAATTTCTGAAAAAAATCATAAATATTTGGGAATTTTCTTCGCAATCAAAGTCACTGCTCTCAAACTAAGCATACATTCCCCTTCATCCTTCCTCTCTCTCCTCGTCCCCCCTCCTCCTCTTTGGTACAGCAATAAAAGCGATAAAAGGACATAAATATCTCAAACTGAAAAAACACGGAAACCTCAGAGGTGAATGAGAACGTGCGTCCATCGCCACAAGGAGCCGTGTTAACGAAGAGGTGGAACGAGAGTGACGGTCTTAGCGCCAGTTTGCCCATTACTTTACGGAATATCGACTTCTCTTCGTTGCGAAGGTACACTTCGACCTGTTGGTACAGAAACCTTAAAAGCTTCACCTTTCTTAGCTAACGTATTTTTTAAGCTCGAATGTCTTATAGCGCAGAGGACATACAAACATTATATTACCGAGAGGTTTAGTGTCGCTTATATACAGCATCACTTCGACTACCATTTTATCATACAGCAAAGGACATAGATGCGCTTCTAATGCTCTCTAATATTGGCCAAACAGAGCTCCGAATGAATGTTTTCAAAAAAAAAAGTCGTATACAATGAAAAAATTAAGAACGTAGTCTTCAGCAGTAATATCAGCTAGCAGATCGTCTATATGGTCTCATTGAAAACGCTTAGAACAATAAAAAAGTGAACACAAGTTTCGTTCATGAGCTATTAGCATCGAAAAAAAACTGACCTAAGTAGACCACGTCGGCAAAGTACTTCGGCATGCAAATCGTTTACTGTGCGGCCATCGATACATAATGCACTACCTTGCACACATTTGTTGCCAGTAGCCCAAGAAACAAGATGGCATTCGCCTGCCACTGCATCCAACATGAATATACCCGCTATTACCTCAACAAAAACTCTATCGAACCCAACATAGTTAGCATCGAAAAAAAAACTGACCTAAGTAGACCACGTCGGCAAAGTACTTCGGCATGCAAATCGTTTACTGTGCGGCCATCGATACATAATGCACTACCTTGCACACATTTGTTGCCAGTAGCCCAAGAAACAAGATGGCATTCGCCTGCCACTGCATCCAACATGAATATACCCGCTATTACCTCAACAAAAACTCTATCGAACCCAACATACAACCTTAGTAAACGCTCAGCAGCTATAACATTTCCGCTTTAATGAATGGCCGTGCAACTGTTGAAGGGGTTAGTACTTTTTTTGCTCCATAAATTGTTACTAAAGACAAATTTACAAAAACTATAAATGAAAAAGCATATGTGCTATTCAAGTGGTCGCGTTGAAATCGCAGTAATGTTTATCTTGTTTCAAATGAACAGCTGCGATGAGCATATCAGTCGAGGGGAAAGGCGGTTAGAATAGGAAGACGCATAGGGGGATGATCAGCTCTCGAAAAAAGTCTTCACAGAAGCTATGTAACAAAAAACTTGATAAGGAGAGATAAAATGTTTACAAGTATTTCATAAAAGTGACATTTTAACGACCGTTAACGAGTATGCACATTTCTCTAGCATCCATATCTTATTTCAAGACGTTAACTTTAACGCATAAAGACAGCGATTGAACTGAAAAAAAGTTATAACACTTCCGTACGACACAAGAACGCGATACTGCTTTCCATGGAATAAATAAACAAGGACAAAAACAACGAAACATTCAAAAGCGAAGCATCATTGGAATATATTTTGTAGTTTCCCATAAAATTCTCAACGAAGAAAAAAAAAGGACTTAATCTCTTTCCATCATTTTATTGTCGATAAAAGAAACTTAATGAAATGATAAATTCTCGAATTTCCACTTTATGAATGAAAAACGCGAAATGTACTATTAAGTGTTAACCTTTTCAGATCCTTTCAGCTCAGAATTGCGAGAATATTCGTAGTCAAAGTTTGAATAAAGCACTGCTTGCATGTGTTCGAAAATGCTATTCTCGAGTTGGACGCCTTCCTCACAAGAGTTTCGTGCACGGATCTTGCCTTGCTATAAAGCAATATGACTCATGTTGTTTTGTATGTAAATGAAGTCGACTCATGAGGGCGAAGTTCACTTATCACAGCAAGAAAGCGCATGATTTAATCACTTTACTTAGTTGTCATTTCTAGAAATGCGGATGAAACATGATATAAGTATTTCAAAACTATGTCATCAACGGTAGTTCGAAGCCTCATAACAACATCAAACTCTTCATTCTTTCATGAGTTGCTGGAATTTGTGCCTGATATAGCCGGGATCCAAAGCACCTCGATGCGATAAGAACAGTGGAGGGTCAAAAAGTGGTGCCCGATCTTCTTTGCTAACGCGAAAGTGCTGGAAGGTTTACGCAAAAAGATTTACTCAGTTACAGGTACTATCGCCCCCCATTTATGTTATTCCCAGTTCCGTATTTTCCTTTTTCCTAGCTCTTGTCTAAGAAATCGCTACCCGCATAAAACTCTCCGATGATACTGACTCGTTGGCAAATAATTTCAAGCCGACGTTACTTACTACCTTCATCGTCAGCACCTTACACTTCGCACACAAACAAAACAATGCACGTCAAAGGACTACACACATATGCATAATCATTCCGCAGGAGCCTTATCCTGTTCAGCGTTTACTCACGCGCCGTATGCAAGATTTTCGCCCGGATACAAGCAGCTCTCCTAACAGAACGTTAATTTGATTTGTCCATTTTACCGGCGCGACCATCTACACCACTCCCTATACTGAAGCCATCAAAAGTATAAAGAAAAACCGAGTTTAAAAGTTTTACCCGAACCAAGTAGTCGATTACTATACGACAGCATGATACCTTCGCTTCCCGCTTTGATGCACATGATAGGCCCGTTAATTGTAGTCCGTCGAGAAACAGCGAATATTGAAAAACCATACGGAGACTGCGACATGAAAATACTAACATATACATGGGCAACTTCATTCCCTCCCTTCTCTCTTCTTGTCCCATATGAGAGGGGGAAGACACTTCTACGGGTAACTCTCTGCAACAAAATATCTACCCACTAACGTTTGACTATCTTCGGATCTTTCACTTGTGCCATCGTCACCTGACGGCCTTTACCGGAAGCCAAGAACTGTGGCGGGAGAATGCTGTACATAGTGCTGCCCGCCTCCCGCTCTACCTGCCAGAAGTTCCCTAGCTTCGACAAGAACCTCTACGTTCCGGAACAATCTAGAATGCCACACCCTGCAAGGAACAGGACCAGTTTAAGTGTGACTAAATGAAACGACTATAAAAAGCAAAAATTCAAAACCAAGCCGACCCATTATTGGTGCAAGTGAATAGAGGCTGCAGTCCAACCCGCTGCATATATTCCATAACCAGAGAAACTGGGTTCTTCCCACTTTCAGAAATGTACGTTTGTGCTGATCTGAAAAAAAAAAAAAACTCAACATCCTATACGACCTCAATTCCACATTCGCAACTACTTATCTGCAGCTTGTGTCGAGCATATGAACTGCAATTATGCAAAAGTAGTAAAATAAATTCAGCAGTACACAGTTGCCTCAAGACGTGAGTCCCTGCTGCCGAAAGATTGGGCTTGATAAAATCTTTCCTTATCATTTTATCCTCAAGAAAAAACACCATGTTGTCGTCCTCAAGCGGACAACCACGTTAGAGGGAAGAAAATCACGGTGGCGGACGCCAACAACGTGGGCGATTGTAGTTGTGTCTCCCTCTGTGATTAAAAAAAAAAAAACAAATCCCAAGACGTCCCTTATATAATAAATAACAAGCAATAATATACAAACCTCGATATATTCTCACGGTTGAGGCTGTTTCCAGTTGGAGAATAACTGCCCTCCGTCAAATCCATGAGATCTTCCTCCTGATCAGTCAATACCTTGAAAGGAAAAAAAAAACATCTCGAAAGCCTAAATTCATAACAAAACAGCTATGGCACACAGGCAGGTTGTATGTTTCAACTTGCAATGCAAAGACAGCTATAAACGAATAATGTTGCACAGAATGCATACTGTGAAGGTAACAGTTCGAATTTGTAGCGGGCTCAGAAATCAGTCAAAATCACTTAAATATTCATTCATCCCGATAAGACTTTTGCCTGCTGCCTTTGAAAATATTCCTTAATCTGAACTTATTCTCTATTCCAATTAAATTACTCATATATGACGTCTAATCATTTCGAACCCGAAATCGATTGAAACTGCGCAGTGATCAATGCGCACCTTAGACTTGTTGTGATCGTATCTGGCAGATATAATTTGATCCCATGGCACCTTCCAAATCAGCTTTAGTTCCGAAACAAAAACATCAATTTACAGAAACAAATCTTCTTTCTACATGTGATCGCACCAGAATTCTCAGACTGACCTTGTATGCATCGCCAACCAGAAACATTCTGAAGGCACTGAACAGTGGAAGCAACGCTAACATGTGCCAGCATCGCTTAAGATAATTCTATCAAAATTAAAGCAGGCACAAGTTATGCATGTGCATTGCCGTTCCACAATATCATCCCTCCCTCGTTCAATGAAACTCGACAAAACAGCAGTAACCTTTTCAGAAGTGCTTTCGTCGAGCGTGCATCCCGTCCGTATTTTGCCCTCCTATAATAACTTATTCTTACACATATTTCAATCAAGCAACGATATGCTTGAAGTTTAATACTTTACTTAATCATGCTCTGTTGGCATAAAATGCACAAATAAAAAAAAGGTCCTTTTTTTCTGATTTTATATCCGAATGACCTGGCGCAGAGTTGAACTTGTAAATACCGATCGATCAACGCACAAGCCGAGATAGCAACCAAACAAGTATGCAAGAATGAAGTGAATCGAGCGGTTGCACGGATTGCTGACGCAAGATCGAATGCCTTACGATAAGCCTCCATTCGAAATGAACTCTTGTCAAGCTTTCAGAAAAAAAAAAAGAATAACCAAATAAATAAATGCAACCCAGCCCCTCTAACTGAATAGAGCTTTAAAAAAAGGTAATATTGACACTGCAGGAAAAGCGGGCGGGAGAGTGGAAAAATTTGGAAAATGCTCAATTTACAACAAAAAAAACTGTGAAGCATCCAAAATTAAGCTTTAAAAACAGCTTTTTTAACAAGCGTTTTCAACCGAATGTGTTAGACAGTGGAGGAAAGGCGGATGCGATGGATGCGAAAGCTTAAACAATCCTAGACTTCCTTAAGCAACAATTTAAATTACTCGCAAAATCAGCTGTTAAATCCCACCTGAATGAGATAATCGATCGCAATTCGGCAGCACGATATTTTCGCTTCACGTTTCGATACGCACAATAGTCCCTTCAACATTACGCCTTCGATTATAATCCAGTATTTAAATCCCCTAAACATAACGAACGGCTTTAGATAGAAATTGCTATAATGAATGCGAGCAGCCAACCGGTCACAAGTTCTGTCAATTTGAGAAGACGACATTTTTCGATTAAAAAGTACAGATTAACCCTCGTCGCAGTAATTTCAAGTCGACGTCCCTGTCACCAGAAATTAATTTGTGTTGTGACATGACTATCGAAACTCATTAGCGAAGTCACTACGCATGTGGGCGAAAAAGTTGCAGCAGCAAACAAATACTAAGATGCTGCGCATTGAGACTGTATGGCGCTTTTGGAAAACTGTGATAGGAACTCCTAGAAACGATTCAAATAGGGAACGAACAATTTTGCGACATCTATCGAACCAGCCGGTCACACAAATCGGTAGCAACTGGTCAATATTCAAATTTTGCCCGACTCGACCGCGGTTGTTCCCCCGACCCAGCTAACCATTTCTGTAGTTCCACCGGTCGAAAGTGGAAATAAAAATTCCCCTCTCCATGAAGATAGATCTGGTCGATAACTGGGCTTAGATTTAGATATAGGAGGTGGCCCTAAGATGAAGATTACACCTCCCGAAGTTTACACCTTCGGCATCAATGGTTCCTGATTTGAAACTACCGGAAGTTTACAGATACAAAATACACACACAGACAAAACGCCACCGTTACGCGCTTTGGAAATTGTAAATTTGCCAAAAATCATGGAAAGAAACACGGTTATAGGAAATGAGGAGCAGAATTTCACTGCCGCCTCTTGACGAACACCTTCCAATTCCTGTCGTACATTGCTCTCAAAGTTTACATTTTTCGGTCCGCTACCAGTTCTGTTCTGCTAACCAATTCAAGCCAGAATGGGGACAAGACAGACGCCTTTTTTTGCTGCCCAATCACCTCAGCCCTTCCGTCTAATGTATAAAAGGGCCATAAAAAATGCGCCAAAGTGAAACTTTCTCAAATCCAGCCAAGTAATCTGTGCATTACTAAGTCCGATCTCCCTTCCAATCACTAATCGGAAAGTTGCCAGGAAAAACTTAAACTTACAAGTTCATAGTTGCGCTCAAACTCTAAATGTGATATGGGATAGCTCAACGGTTCAGATACATAAAGAAGTTTAATCAACGATTATAACACCTCAAGTGTTGCTACACTGGTTACGACAACTTGCCCAACGGTTGGCAACGAAGCAAGTAAGTTGAAGTGAATATTCACAATATTTCCAGTCATCTATGGCAATGAAAAAAAAAAACTACTGAAATAAAATATCCTCACATTTTCATAAAAGTATCCTCATTAAAATATCCTCACATGTTCTCGACTGTGCAGTTGAACTCCGCTTCAAGTCCATTTCGTTGCAGGCATTCCATTACAAGAGAAACGGGATTCTTTCCACTCGTAGAGATGTACTTTTGCGCCGAACTAAAAAAAAAACAACGACTGAGGTGTGAATAAAAACGGATCAATGTAGATGTCAGTCAGCTTAAAACATCCAGCTAGTTCCTTCAAAGTTTTTGGCTCTCATCCCCCTTTAGCCTTCTGTAGTAATTAGCTGACACACAATACAAACCCCTCTCCACGTATACAATGCGCAGCCCACGCAGTGCTTGTGCACAAAATTCGTATAGAGGTTAGATGGGGGGGGGGGGGGGGGGGGGGAAGGGGAAGTGAGAGACGAAAAGAGGCCAGACAGAAAGACAGAAACGTTTATTTTAATTAAAGCAGTACTATATAAAAATGTTAAAGACGTTTCAGTTTCTAAACAACTTTGATTCTGCTTCGAAAACTCGACCGATCCGCATATTCACAGGCAAATTTAACATGCATTTGGCTGACAAACCGTTAAATCGACTTACGGTCGAGAGTTAGTTTTAAGCAAAAGAAATCATAACTAACGTACCGTTGCTATATGCGAGAAAGGCGACAACGCAACAAAGCAGAAAGATTTCCAATATGATTCTAATATAGCTGCACCTTCATAAAATAGTCACGAAAAATCACTTTATGCAGTGATAGATTATCAATGATAGACATCCCTCAGGCTCATACCTTCCTCGTTCCCACTCCCCCCTCCCCTTCCCGCAATCGTATTTTGCAAGAACATTCTAAGCCTTCAAAGTGAACGCCAAGCAAACTAATAAACAACCTCTTGACATTAAATGCGCTTTTTTTTGTTATGCTTGAATGCGCAAGATTGGGTGAAGCAAGGGGTGGGGAGCGGGAGGATTTTCTCTTCATTTTCATCTTGATCACCATCATGCTTTCACAATGTTGGCTGAAGACGTTTTAAACATTGAATGCGTGAAATGGCTGTCTTAACAGCTACATGCAGGAAGGGCAGGGGGTGGGCGAGAGGGGCGGTAAAGGTTTCACTTATCGAGCGCGTCCTACTCCTCTGGCACTATGAAGACAAGAAAAACGGAATATAATGCAAAAACAGATTAACTTCGAGATGCCCTCACGATTTTGCCGATATCTGCCTGACCAGGACAAATCTCTTTCATTTGTATCCATAGCTCCGCTCATTCCAATCAGTCCTTGATCTCCCTCATCATCACCTCTCGTAACATGACATCTTTTCGCATAACATCCTTAAAATGAAACAGGAAAATAAATTACATTTTCTATAATAATTTACAAAGATAATTACATAATTAATTACATAATTAGAACTTGCTTATTTATAACATATAAAACCGTGACATGACATAATGAGTAACTTTTCGACGTTCTAAAGTTGGCATTTGCAATAATTTTAGCAATTCTTTTTTATAAGAATTTAAATAATTATAGAGGATTTTTTCAGTTAGCTCATATATGTGCACATACGAAAGGTATTTTCTTTCGAGAACTCTTTCAAGAAAACAAGAAGCACATACTAAATTCCTGGAGTTTCATGTCATTAAGTCCAACAGAAAGACCAACATTACAACGCATCAAACTACAAATCGAAACTAGCAAAACGTCCTTTCAACTAACTTTTCGCATATTATCCACAAACTTCGAATAAAAGTAAACGTATGCTAGGCAGATAACAGGAGAGGTATGCAACCTTTATGCAATTTTGCCCGTTTAATCGATCGATTTCAGAAAACGATAGCAAATAATATGAAACGCGTGTAATTAGTTGTCGATTTTTAAAGCCAATAAATGGCCTTATTACGACTCAACTGCCTAAAAAATGTCGTTGCTTTTGCGAATTTCTAGCCACTCAATATTCAGAGATTCGGGAGTTGAAGCTATGAGGTCGACGTCACAAACACATACAAGCCCATACACACGCAAACACAAACGCACACACAGATGGGTAGGCACATATACAACTGTACAGCACTCGGCGAGTGCAAAAATTGCAGTCGCAAAGAAACGGTTTCTCTCCCGAAATCAGATCCCCTTGCCTCCCCCACCCCTACCAAGATGGATCTTTTCAGATAGATGGCATGAATCAAATGTGAACGAAACAAACTCTGTGAATATTCACAGCGGGGAATTGTCAAACTCCGTTTGTCAAAAACGAGGACAGCATCTCCTTTACTCCTCATTACGACGACAATTGCTTCCTCAAGCTAGGAAAATATATTGAAGGTGAAGCTAATGAGCGAAATAAGGCTCCTATTGAAGTCAAAAATTTCAATTAAATGGCACACCGCCAATATCTACGATTCGAAACTATATTGACAATAACATCGCGAGTAGCAGCTTCAATTTTAGCAAAGAGCCACAAAAAGAGTTGTTGTTCGTCACTGAACAAAACATGGATGCCCGGCAAAGTGTGCTGAGAATTTTTTAAAGAAAAAATGTAGAAAGTGTCTGGAAAATTCTTCCTTTCCTTCTTTTTTACGAAAGTGGATTGGGAAAAAGTCGCCCACCCATTTCCTACAAATCATCGAAATTTGTAATTCTAAATTCGTCATCCCCTGAGCTGATACTACAGGAAAGACAAAGAAAAATGCATCCATAGATGACGAACGATGACAATCATGAAAAACTGAAATCTCCTGTTGAATGGGACCACTTCTTACCTAGAGAGGTATCAGATTCTACAGCCTTTCCAGATACTCGTTCAAAAAAGGATACGAAATCGTATACCGCTATAAGGGAATGCTCCACTAAGCGCATAGGTAATACAGGTAATACTCAAAGATATGAGGTAGCAGTAGACTGAGCGAAAGAAGAAAAGCTAATGCGAACGCAATTAACAACTGGCATCAAACAGCGAACTTTTCGCTGGCTGTTTAAATCCCTTATGAAGGAAACAATGCAGACATTATTCAGGTTTCGCGCAGTCTTTTCACAAACTCTCGACCCCGCCTCTTGAATCCTCTTTTGTTTTAAGCGCGCTTTGTTCGGAACCGCAGAAGTGATGTGAATCTTATCCAAGTAAAAAAAGAAATGTTCTTCTGGTTGACAGGCGACACAATACTGGCAAAAACTGGAACTCCATCGTTCAGGGCACAAAAAAGTGACTATTGTTTTAACTCCATCTTTCCTTTAAAGCTCATATAAATTCGCGTTGTCCTCATTATCCCTGTTTATTTAAATGTGGACTCGCCTACGCCTGCATGCGACGAGTCGCACAATGCACTTCGACGCTGCAGCTTTAAAATGACANNNNAGAGCGGAGAGGGGATTAAGAGGTGATGAACATTAAACTCCAGAATTATGCCATTTTTGCTCGGAACATACGGCAACATTTATCGGATTAATGGTGAGTTGTAAGCGTCTAACCCCAATTTCTGATGGTCAGTTTGACGCAATCATGATCCATGAATGGCTCCATTGCAATATCGTTCAAATTGACATAAAACAAATATTCTTCAGCACTCTCGCACTCGATCATGACGCATCCCTTTACGTACGGCATTCGTATCCGCTCTCTGACGATAGTGTCTTTAAAAAAGTAGATGCTGAAGGCCAAAGAAGAGCAATGTCTGAGTCATGTTTAACTTTTTACTTTTTAGTGCAATAATTATAATATAATTTCTGCAAAATCTTCCTATATGTTCTCATGCAAAAGAATACTTTCGGAAATAAAATATCATTCCCTCCCTACCCCCCCCCCCCCCCCCCACGCACCCAC
>JPKZ01000903.1:383823-406629 GCA_000803305.1 Toxocara canis
TCATTGTACACCTCTTGTCGAGCACTCGTATCAAGAGGCAATTATGGACGCGTTTTGAATGCGTAAATGGTCTCACTCAGTGCAGCGCTCAATGGCCGTATCAATCCAAACATCTATCTCGAACATAATGGTCCCAGTTTTGGCTGGTGTCATCCTTTTCTCCCACCGTTTATATTTCAATAGACATTTTTTGCACAGATACCATCAATTTCGCATAATATTGACTGTTTTTACGAATTAGTTTGCATATTAAATGTATGATGACGTGGTACGATGAAAAGTATGATGACGTGGTACGATGAAAAGTATGATGACGTGGTACGATGAAAAGTTTAATCGAATGAGGTGCGATCATAGGGGTTGCAGGAGTCGAAATCAGCGGCAAGCACTCTCCTGATTCAATTTTTCCATGCTTTCTGATGAATATTCTGTAGTGCTTATTTTATTAAAAGAAATTTCCCTCTATAAATTACTACATTATAATTCATCCAAAATCCGTTTCAAATCCCAAGGTTTGTTGAGCAAGGTGGGGAAAGGGTAGGGGGAAGGAGGAAGAGGTGGTATATATATGTATTTGTATATATGTGTATACATATCTGATATATCTGATGTGCCGAAGGAAAAAAAACCTTTATTGAGAATTCGTCGCAACAAGTAGGAATCTATGTCATGGGACTGTCATGATATACGCTGTGATCCTTCGAATCGATCGCTTCCACGAATACCCAAAAATTTTATAAATACGTGAATAATGCCCTAATATTGTAGAATTAAGAGGAAGTTGTAAAAAAGGTGATTCGTTACATATTTACATTTTTAATGAACCGTACGAAGTCGATAAAAAACTTAGTGAATTAGTGAATAAAACTTATTTTTTTCGTTCATTCGCCAATCTGATCGAATTTATAATGCGCAGCCAAATCCTGCTTTTTTTTTTCAAATCTGCTCTTTTTCTATACGTTTTCGGATTAAAATAGAGATAGCATCTCTAAACTTTGCAATTGTCGATTTGGAGCTAGCGACGACATTACCTCACAATTCTGAGCTTCGCAAATGCAAATTTGTTTAGTCACTAATGATTACAAATTCATCAGTATGCTTAATCGTTTTGCAAAGTTATAAATCTGCTTGATCGTTTTGCAAAGTTATAAATCTGCTTAATCGTTTTGCAAAGTTATAAATGTGCTTAATCGTTTTGCAAAGTTATAAACGTGCTTAATCGTTTTGCAAAGTTATAAATGCGAATCACAGAACGCAAAGCAGCTTCTATCCATGCGGAGAAACCAGTCGGCGTTTCGAACAACGAAAGATTTCCTATCGATGTGTCACAGCGAATCAGTTTTGCATTATTATCAAATCCGCTGTTATTGCATAATTCCTGTAGCTGTTTGTGCCGAGCCAAAACATCCAAATGAGCGCATCAATCGACTTCCACTCAAACGCTCCTCTTCGGTTAGATTGGTCGATAAGCTGTTGTAATTAGTTTTAGAATTGTCTAAGAAAATGGTACTTTGATGGGATATTATTCGGTTGGATCGAGATTTTAGTAGATGAATTAAAACAACTCGGAACAAAATCAAGTCTAATTCTGAAAAATACTGCAGCAACATCGATAAATATCACAGGTACGGTTATTGCGACTTTCACTGCAAATTCTAAGTGAATCGATTGTTTCTGCAAAAAAAAAATCACAAACAATTGCAATGGTTCAACGTACAGCTGTTGCGAATACAAGTGGCAAACATTTTGCAGGCAACTGCAATACCATTCGGATGGATCAAAATGAAAAGGGAAAAGGGTACAATGGTTGCCAATTGTGAATATCGAATGAAAATTGAATTTCTTGAAGATGTCCCTAGATTTGGGTGGTTCGAACTGGCGGTGAAATGATACTCCACCTCGCATTATTATACAATTCCATTAACTAGTCTCAAAAAGTGTCGAAACTTTTGCTTAATGTCAAATTTTGGCAAATGAATTTCTATCTTTCAGCCTCTAGCAAATGTTTAACTTTGGCCAAAAATTCGTCAAAATCGTAACAAGTTGGCCAACATAATGAAAATTTTAACCGCGGCAACTGACGGCAACGAAACTAGGAATTGGCGATGAAGCAGATTGCCAAAAATTCTAGTAGTTAACAAGGCATCAGATTAAGGCGAATAAAAATTGCTCGCACTGACCGAAAACTATTAAGAAGGACCGAAACGATCTCTTTCGAAACCATGTTTTCTGATGCTGGCAACTACTCTGACCAATTTCACCTCGAACAGGCCTACTTCTAAGGAAAATCGCACCATTCGTTCACCATCTACTCGCGCTAACAACTACGTGGTTAGGTATTTCTTTTAAATTTCTGCAATCTTTTTATGAGGGAATCTCGTGTTTTGAGCTTGTTACTTTAGCTACAGCAGTACGTTAGATGGTGAGGGTTGTATTGAGAGGAGGAAGGTGTGACGGGAGTGGCAAGGAAATTTCTACTGAAGGCGTTATGCGATACGTTTTTAAAATATCGTCATGCTAGTTTCATTTCGGGTTGTCATTACTGTTTGATTAAAATTTGCATTTAGTAGCTGAAATTAAATTCCCAGTAATAAATTTAAACGATATTTTGGCGTTCCATACCTTTACGAAAATAGAAACAAGTTGCACTTTTCGTTGAGACGTCTCTCGCGTGTATCTCCTCTCTCGACATTCGAAGGTGAACGTATTTATTCGTTTTACTGTAGTTGATTCAGCCACGTACTTCTCGATCTCGTTCCGTTGAGAACAAAAAAAAAGCAGATCTGGGAAGAAAATAGCCAACAATTCACTCCATACCGTTCTCTGTTTCACCTCTTATGATATAAGCGTTATGATAAGGTTGTATTTTTACGGCACCTGAAGCAGCATTTTTATCAGTGCTGCCATCACATCAAACAGATTTGAACAATAAATTTGATGGTACATGAATAGTTTCATTTTTGGCTGTATTGCTCGCGTCCAAATTAACATAAAATTGCTACTGAATGCACTAATTTTTGGTATTGGAAATGCGGTCAGTTCGGGTACATATTTTGTTATTCTGATCTCGTTTAGTAACTTTAACGCCATTAAAGAAATGAATTCAGAGCAAAGAAAACATAAGAAAATAAAAGTTACATGTTGTACTGACTGTAATTTGTACACGAGCGCATACTTCTCGCCCCATTAAGCACAGGCTTGCCTTAAGGCCTCTCTGCCGTGCTTGGCAGATAACGGCTTCGCAGACGCAGACAAACAAACAGTCATACTCTACTGCTCAACTTATGGCAATCGTCTGGCGCGCCATATGGTAAGAGCACAAAAGTCGAGGGGGAGGGTGGGGAAGGTGTGCATAGATAAAGGAAGACAGCAAGGTAATCAATAGAGCTGTATAGTTATTTTCGATACGTTCTGGCCATCCCTGAATGAGGCCACCAAAGGCGAGCATACGGTACAATTGCGAACCAATCAAGGTTGCAGAACTTTAGTCGAGCACTTCCTTTACTTTTGATCTGTCCAAGAGGAATGTAGCATTAATTAAAACATTTCCCTGAAGTTTTTAGGTTTTACTTGGTTTTGAATTTTTGTTGTTCGTTAATGTGTGCTAGGTGGAGCGATCGTAAAGCGAAGCCAAGCATCAGTTATAGTCCCTCAAGGGGTCCACATATATGAGTCCTGTTTTTTCTTCGTTAAAACGAAATTGTCTGATTGTGGACGCGATAAGTGCATTCAAAAGTTTTTGATCTAAACTTTTTTTTTAAAAACCTTTTCCACCTCAGTGAGACCCAGTAACGTTGTTAGTTTTTTAGTCTTTAACATAGTTCGATTGAAGTCTGGCATGAATGTGAACAACATAGTTCATGGTCACCGTTGAAGAGTGCTTTATCGACATCAGTCCTGTTAAACAAAACTATCGTATCAGGCATCGTTTTATCTATGTCCGGATAGACACCGTTTATATTGATGCTTTCCAAAAGTACCATTTATAAACATGTAGAGCACTTAAACTTTCCACATATGAAATGTCTTCGTTTTAACGAAGACAACTACTACCTGGTTTCCAGGCTTCAAATATAAATCTTGCTGATCGGAAGCGTCTTTGAATTAGAGCGCAGTCTTGCTTGAACGTTTATAGTAGACTTTAAGTGGATGAGGTTCGCACTTTCTTTAAGGTTGTCGAAGTATGTTAAAGGCTTTTGGTGCTTACAGGAGGTATCCTTTTTCACACAATGACGATCAGCGTTGGCGAGACGGACGACAGTTACAATGGTAGGCTTTCTTTTATTTACCCGGTGAGTTTTTTTCTTTGGCTGCCTTCGCACCTCTTTGTTGACGGAGATAGCATCTAATCACTCAGTTATTTGGTTAATTTGCGCATTAGAATGATCTGTCCGCAGAAGTGGTATTTCGATGATTGCCAACAACGCTTAACATTCGCAAGTGTTTTTATCGGGCGGGGCGTGCCTGCTGGAGATTTGTATATGCTGAAGTTAAATTGTTATGGGAAGGAAAAGGCGAACCTTTTGTAAGCTGCTTATATGAGAAGAGTGGAATTCGCGTCCAACTCAAACGCGTCGCTGCTGTTTGCATTCTGATGACTGGAAACCGATTGGCAGGGTCTTGGCCAAAAGGCAAGAAAATTTTTGCCAAAAGGCAGCAGCGAGGGAAGTAGAAACAGTGGAGGAAGTAAGAGGTGCTGAGAGGTACAATATAAGGTTACCGCTTTTGAACTGTGAAAATCTACGTCCGAAATAAAAATACATAAGTAAATGTGAGCTATTATCTTCAGTGAAACATGTTGATTGGTGCTATGAGCGTTGCGGTGTTCGGAATGGGGCTAGGTCGGGGAAGAGAGGGAAGTAAGAGGTGCTGAGAGGTACAATATAAGGTTACCTCTTTTGAACTGTGAAAATTACGTCCGAAATAAAAATACATAAGTAAATGTGACCTATTATCTTCAGTGAAACATGTTGATTGGTGCTATGAGCGTTGCGGTGTTCGGAATGGGGCTAGGTCGGGGAAGAGACGATTTTTTTAAACCTGTTTAGGAGAGAGTCTCACTCGAGGAAGAGGTCTGTGTTGTGGAAAGGGTCGGGGGCACTTTGTTCAGTCTCATGCGGTACATTTGTATACTTTTGTTTTTATTCCCTTTTATTCTGTCATATGTTGTTCCATATACAAGCACATTTTGGCATGTGCTACGATTTATACAGGGTCATTTCATGTAGGCTGGTGTTTAAAGAGATGCACTCCATTCTCCTTTTGGCTGCTGATCTCTACAGAAATTTCTGGAATAGTGTAGATGTTAACATACTGTAAGTGTTGCAGACGACGTTGATCGTTCATATGTGTTGGAAACTTCATCGTCGGGCTTCTACAGTGCTTATGAAGCGAAGGAGGTTTGTTTCTTCGTTTTCATTTGGTTTCATTCTTTTCACTGACACGAATATCGCTTCATTAATTTTTGAGGTTTATGCTTGTTACTTTTTTTTTGTATGGGAAACAGAAATATTTTGCGTTCCTTTGATGCTAAAGTGCCTACTTTCTCTCCATTCGCTTATTATCAAATTTTTTCGCAAATTTCACAAGAGAGTAAATGGGATGGATCCCCCGAAATCTCGGCGATTGTTACGGGAAACTAATTTTTCCGAAAAGATTTCAGGTTCTAGGTCGTGGATTGGCGTCAACAGTGCGCAAATGTGTTGAGAAAGGGACGGGCCTGATGTTTGCCGTGAAAATCGTAGACATTAGTACCGAAAGGCAATCGGAGCAAGAAGCTACAAGACTTCTCAACGAAACGATTAGCGAAGTCAACCTACTTAGACAACTAGCAGGGCATCCGTCTATAAGTAAGTGATCACTGAATTCGATTCTCTCATTATCTTACCTTGTCAATCGGTAGTCTAGCATATCGTTACAGTTATTACTGCATTAAATGCGGTCGATGTGACTGTTCGGATTATATTTTTGATGGTATTTCGCCCAGCGGTAATCACAGATGTTGCAGCTACACAAGAGCTGTTGAATTCATCATCTTCAAGTACTGATCAAATATGCTGCTAATACCTACCACCTTTTTGCGAATCCTGTCGTAATCTTCATCTTAGCAAAGCTGTATCCACGTGAATGGGTGGTATGCGCTTCTTTTTTTTTGAGTGACGGGGAGGGGCGACGAAGGAG
Source organism: Toxocara canis (assembly GCA_000803305.1). NCBI lineage: Eukaryota > Metazoa > Nematoda > Chromadorea > Rhabditida > Toxocaridae > Toxocara > Toxocara canis. The sequence goes on from JPKZ01000903.1 coordinate 390,004, forward strand.
GAGGCAGTTAAAAATGGTATTATTAGAGGGCGGCGAAATGAAATACCAGCCTGGTGGAACGTTTTTGTTTTGCGAGTTTGAGCTATAGTTTTGTGCGAAATACCTCTTCACTTGTGGAGCAACCCGCAAACTTGAAAATCTGCGCTTCAGCTTTTTGTTGCTTTGCATGGAAAAATATCGAATGATACGATAGTATATGATGATCGCATAGATCGTCACCCAACCACTGGTTTGGGGACTTGATAGTGGACTCGGGCAACCGTAAAGATGCTTGGATCTCATGGCTAGTCACCGACACTGTTTTGCGATCGTGTTTTTTGTGAAATTTTCTTGTTCTGAGCATTTTGTTTGTTTTCTTTTTTCTTTCTTGTACACTTTTTTGGAAACGGTAGCGACTAAGGCCAGGATCGGACAAAGGTTTATGGTAGAGTGATAAGCAGAGAGAAGAGGTAGTGGTCATAAAAAGATGAGTGACTGTTATTTAAAAGAAGAAATCTCTTTCCCTTCCTTTACGGTCTTTTTTATTTTTAGTATGTAAGCAATAGCACACAAAATTTGTTTAGGTGCCATACAGTAGACGATAGCTCGCTTGATCAGCAGTTTTTATGCATCAGAAAGTCTGTTAGGACTACAGTACAAATCGTGAAGGGATACATATGATACAAGGCACGACCTGATCAAATAAGCGAACAAAAAGGTTTGTGGTAAAAGAGCGAATTCAACAGTGAAACCTGAGCACCTTAACAGATTTAAACCTTTTATGAAATAGGTTGGATCTCTTTCATTGGTCTGTTCTTTTAGTAATGTTGTTTTCAACGCTTTCAAAGCGGTGTCCCGTCGGTCAGCAATAGCTATAGCTCGATGAACTCTTTTATTTGACAAGGATTGCCTAGTTTGATGGGTCATTGTTGGGCGGCATGGTCACCTGACCTAAGCCATTGTGCAATTGGCGTTTGCGCACCTGTCCACTGTCTTCTCGTTCAAACCGAATCTCTCTTCTTTCCAAAGCCATCGAGTCTCAGTTCCTCTGTCTCGTTTCCTTTCTGACTAATGTCTCTTCTCGCTTGTCCATACTACCAAAGTGCGCATTATTCGACAACCATTCGCTGAAGTGTAGCGTTACTCGGGCGGTTTCCCCAGCTTAGCTGAAAAGTGGATCTCTTTTTTTTTTTCGTTCTGACCTTCCGGATTTATTATTTATGTTGCTTCAAGGCAACCATTTGTTAGTGTGAATGTTTGAGTGAGAAATATTATACACCTTCGACGCTATTAGAGCTCATGAATCTTTGAGGTAGTCTTACTTACTTCTTTTCTTCTTGGAGATACTGGAGTCTGTGGCAGTTTTTGGGATCTGTTCCGAAATGTTCTATCCCCATCGGAATTTCCGAGGCTGCTTTGACTCTTAAAAGAAGGCTAATCTGAATAGCGGTTTTTATTTGCAATAAAAGTACTCTACACTTATTCACTTTTTAATGTTTTGATTCGTTCATGCTGGAAGAGGATGTTACTGTGAAGCAAGGCTGGATTAGAGGGGGGAGGAGGTGGTGGAGAGGGTTGGAGAAGAGGTGTAATATTATCATAGGAATACGTACCAATATTCCCATTCCTCATTTGTTGTCATCCAATCTTGGTGTTTTAAGGTTTTTTACTCAATACTATTGAGCATCATCCATCTCATCGTTTGAGATCGTTTCGTGGAATAAACATTTTTTCATGTACGGCATTGATTTGTTTTGGTTAGATTTACTTTGCAGTTCACTTATTGACAAACTTGTTAAGAAAAGGCCTAATTGACGTTACGTTTCAGTTAATATCCACGATTTCTATGAAACGCCGACATTCCTGTTTGCGGTTTTCGAAATGTAAGTTTTTTCTGTTGTTTAGTAATATTTCTGAGTTATTTATATGCGTCGATGTTTGTAATAATGTTAGAATAGTAGAGCTGTGCCTCATTGGAGAAATGGCTATTTCTTTATAGAGTCGCTTAATTTTTTTTTCTTCTGAAAAATCTATCTTAAACAAAAATAGAATTCAAATGTATAGACTGGTGAACTCTGACATTGCCTTCAAAACGTCGTTTTTTTTTAATTGCAAAGTTGCTTTTCCATTTTGTTAGTAATCATTTTTATGGCCCAAAGAATTTCGACTCCATGCGAGACGTGGAACGGCTACGTGATGCTTTTTTTCGATATTTTTTTTGGTTTTCGAGGAATCCTCATTATGTAGTGGTTGCTTGCTCGTTTTTTTATGGCGTTCATTTCCTTTTTATTCATTTAATTTATTTTTTTTTTAAACTAATCGAACGGAAGGGTTTCTTTATCGATTAGCGTTCTTGCTCATCAGTCATCCTCACCGTCATTTTTCTCCAGCCTTTTTCCTAACGTCACCCATCGCTGTCATTTGTATATGTCAAAATCCAAAACTTCAATCAATGAGATGTATTGTTCTTTTGCACAAATGTGCGACCCATTCGGAAAAATGGGAAACTCATTAGGCTCATTAGGCAGCATTAGGCAGCAGCATTTCAATAGTTTTCTTAAGGTGATCCTTTTCTCAAGAACTTTGCAAGTCGTTGTTAAAACCATTTTTTTTGTCTATTGTAAGCTTCTTAAACGAGTTTACTATTAAATAATACAATATATCATCGATCAGAAGCCTCTCATCAATAGAAGCTCCTCAGCAATAAATGTTCTCTCTTTCAATGTTTCATTGAAGTGAGATGGGACGTCAGTGCTCTTCATGGGCTTGACCGCTTCTTGAAAAATAATATGAACAACTTTGCTTGGTTTAAAACCCTCGGTTATTTCGTTGCAATGAACTGGATTGCGTGGTATTTTATGCTTATGCAGAGATTACGATCTGCTCAACGAGGTGACTGTAAGCCAAGGGTGGGGGGAGGGGGAGGGGCTTCTTAATGGTGTTTTTACGGCATCTGGAGTTCAAGTTTCAAGTGTGCTTGAAGCTTGCTTGATTTTCATGCTGTTTTATATATATTTTATGGAACTGATGTGTGCATAAGGAAAAATGCCCATGGGGAACTTCGATATTAGCGAAAGAATTTTAAGGGCCCCGAACGGTGAGCTGTTTGAGATGCTGAACAAGTCGGTAACTGTGAGTGAGAAAAAGGCACGGCGTCTTATGCGGCAACTTTTCGACGGTGTTGCGTTCATGCACGAGAGGAATATCGTACACAGAGACTTAAAGGTTTGGTGTATTTCTCATATAGGCTGGTGCAATTAACGTTTTATTCAAATGAATAAAGAAAGTTCAAGACGGTTCAATTCAATTCACCGTTTTCTTCTTTGACCGTCTCATCCCCTTCCCCCATCCCTTTATCGACTAGTTCATCCCACAACTTTTACTGCACTAACTTGCGCGCTGGTTTTCTTTTTCCCATTTTCTGACCCTTCTTCCTTTCCAGTTTTAATACTTTTTTCGAAAGTTTTTGAAGTGAACTGCAGTCTCAACTCGAAGTTGGCCTGCAACCTGTGATTAAGCTTATCAATACGCTCATCTTGTTCATGAATAAAATGTCACGTTGGGATGAAATGGCGAATTGCACGGACAAGGTAGTTGTTGCTCGAAGAAATTCTCATCAGTATCATCTAAATTCGTAAACAAATGTGTTATGTTTTCACGATAAGTGGAGTATACGCACGAAGTATGGAACGGCATAATATGCAATCATTTAAGCTTAGCTACACAATTAAAGAAAGAATCATTTAAGCTTAGCTACGTAATTAAGAAAAGCAAAGATCCTTATAAAATCATTTAAGCTTTACTACATAATTAAGGAAAGCATATATCCTTGTAGAATCGTTTAAGCTTAACTACATGGTTAAGGAAAGCATATATCCCCTTATAGGATCTTTTAAGCTTAGCTAATAATTAAGGAATCACATAACATTACGGAGGCATATAAGGTTAGCTGTATAATTAAGGAAGTACATAAACCCCGTCATTATATACACAACTACATAGGCTGTCCTCTTGATCGAGCTGTTAGTGTTAGAGTCAGTATGCAACTTTATGTAACTCACATCGCGTTCGTATGTTTTGCTGAAACATAGCGATCTTAATATTCGCCTAATTGACTGTACACTGTTTTACTGGAACTGATATTGTTATCATTAATGCGACGCACGTTGCAATTATGCGCGTTTATAGTGAATGCCAATGAAATAAAACATTGGTTGGGCTTTTAAATGAATTTAAAATGATGACCGACCCATTAGCTGGTGATTGAGGTGGGCTTTTGATTAGTGTTTGAAATTTTTTTTTTTTAGTCGGTAGGTCAGGTGGGCATTCTAAAGGTTCATGTCACTTTTGATCGAAGGGGGCTGCATTGGCGAATATTTTGGCTGCTTGTGGAAGTGTTGACGAAAGAGAAATTGGGAAATAGTTTTGTCGGAGGATATATTTAAGGAGCGCTTTCACGAGCGAAGACCTAGACTGGAAACTCTGGATTTGTCCATAATGGTGGTCCTTATCGCGGAATAAGTTCGCACAGATTATTTTTTGTGGTTAAAGAACGTTCAGTACAACATTATTGAGCATCGTCATTCAGTTTAGGGAGATTCACAGTTGATTAAACGTAAACGCAACAGGTGTGTTAATTTCAGCTGGAAAATATTTTATGCATAGACGACGAGAGAGTGGTTATTAGTGATTTCGGTTTTGCCACACAATTGCAACCTGGCCAGAAACTTAAAGGTTATTCCGATTGTTTATTGCTTGTGCATCTCTCATTTGTGTGAAATGCTGTCGCTGTTCGGATAATTCAGATTTCGAAGTTGAGGTGAAGTGATAGGTTAACGGTTGATTTCAGCGGTGTTAGGGTCATTCGCACTTGAAATGTCGCGAGTGTCTTAAATCGCCGAATTGTTTAATATTCGAGAAAGTGTCCAGGAAACGTATTCTGTGATCTTAACATCAAATACGAATGCGCAGGTGACATGTTGGCGAAGTACTTTATAATGTGAACCACGTGCACCTTTTAAACGTGTGTGTCTACACAACCTGCCTTAAACAGTTTAAGAATTATGATACGATCGTGAGATCTGCAAGAAGAATTCTAGCAAAAAAAGCTTGCTATGGTGAGAATGCTGAAATCACTGGCTTAGGTCTGACCAGAATGCTTTGCTTCACTCTAAGAGTCGAGTAATGTTTGTTATTGAAGAAGTCATACAATAGTACTAGTTTATACTTTGGAGTGAACTCAAATTCCAGGACATATTTAATACTCATGAGCGCAGGAGGGAGCACTGAAAGAAACAAAAGTTTCACACACGCCAAAACATCTCATTTTCGGTTTCTTAAAGATGTTATGAGAGGCCATATATAATGTTTCGAAGATTTTAGAACTTTTGGGAACGCCAGGCTACTTAGCTCCCGAGACATTGCGATGTCAAATGTATGAAGATGCCGAAGGATACGGCGTAGAGGTCGATGATTGGGCACTAGGCGTCATTTTCTACACTTTGTAAGGGCTTCTTTCGTTTGGTTGTTCGCTTGATGAATTTGTTAGTGTCGAAAAGAGATGCGGAGCTGTTGGCGAATTACTTTTGAAAAGAAGTCAGCAAGCTGGCGGTCGTGATTGCTTTTTTTTGCTCTAAGAAGTGTATTTCGAAACTCAACGATAATGAATACGAGCGAATTTTGAAGTTGGGGAGAGCTTCTTTTGTTTTGTTTTGTTCCTTAGCTTTACGAGGTTCTTGATGCTAATTTGTTTAGGATTGAAGTCATTTGTTCTCAGTAATATATCTAATATGTCACATCCTTTTCTTAGAACATTTCACGAGTTGGGTTTAATATGTTTGTTTTTTAGATTAGCAGGCTATGCGCCATTCTACCATCGACGTCAGCTGATAATGTTAAGAATGATCCAGGAAGCGAAATTTGAATTTCGCGCAGAACAGTGGGCTCAGATCACATATGACGCCAAAGATCTGGTACGCATGTTGTTTTTTTTGTTTTCATTTTTAATTTTTGCAAGAATTCCCTCCCATTCAGTTTTCTCAGAGTTGTGGCAAATATCGAAGTTTTGCATACTTTGCATATTTTAGCAACAAGAAATGTAGTTTATATCGTTCTCTGGAAGCTCTTGGTTCTGCATGATTCATGCAGTTTATTTATGATCTGGATCGTAACGGTCGACGTGATGGCACAACTTACAATTCTGAATACAAACATCTGCGGAGTATTTTTATTATATCTAGAAGCCAGTGTATTCCGAAGAAATCAATTGAGGAGCCATGTACGTCTGATATTGGTCGTCGTTTTTAAACAGTTCGGCTGATGATTCGCACCGGTTGGGCAGACATGTTGATTACGTCGCAGAAATGGTTGGCCTCTATAATGACGAAGTTTTGCACTGAACATTATTGGCTCATATATCGTTCTCTGGAAGCTCTTGGTTCTGCATGATTCATGCAGTTTATTTATGATCTGGATCTAACGGTCGACGTGATGGCGCAACTTACAATTCTGAATACAAACATCTGCATAGTATTTTTATTATATCTAGAAGCCAGTGTATTCCGAAGAAATCAATTGAGGAGCCATGTACGTCTGATATTGGTCGTCGTTTTTAAACAGTTCGGCTGATGATTCGCACCGGTTGGGCAGACATGTTGATTACGTCGCAGAAATGGTTGGCCTCTATAATGACGAAGTTTTGCACTGAACATTATTGGCTCAAATTCAAAGCCAACCTTTTCAGGGGGACAAAAGAAAACTACGGACCTTTCATGTCATATTTTGGCAATCACATCTTATTCGCTTGGACAGAATGTGCTTGTAAGTAGGACTCGTAAGGTGATCGCTGGCTACATTTTAACCAAGCAAACTAAAACGTCAATCTTTTATATGTTTGATAGCATTAATTGAGCTCTACTTAATTTATTTGGAAGTTAGGTTGCTATAGGGTGTAAAGCACTTAACATCATCTCGGCGCGTGGTTCGCATTCTTTCGTTTCCTCGTCCAAATCGCAGAAATGCTGAGAGAGAGAGAGAGTTGTAAGAACAGATGCGAAATCTACAGTAGCATATTTTGGAAACTTTTTATAATTGGTGCTTGTTCGTTTTTGTTCTTATACATTTGGTTGATGAAATGAATTTATTTTTCAGATAAACAAAATTCTGGTAGTTGACGTAAGCAAGCGGTATACGGCAGCAATGTGTCTTCGCCATCCATGGATGCTAGCCTCAGCGGCCACCAAGGTTTGTTTTAGCGACCGTCGATTTTTTTATATCGGTTAATAAGATGCTTATGCGAATATCAAATCGAAACTATGTAAGAAAGGCATCAAATTGGAGGCAATTTAGCATATTTTCTTGCTTAAATTAAATTTTCCGACCTCTTCATCAGGTGTAGGAAGGGGATATTCGACGTATTGAAAAGGCTGCATAGGTGCTTCTGTATTATTTGAGAGATTTATACGCAAAACGAGTTTACGTGAGGTACCAATTAAGGCAAGCCAAATGTACGTTGCTTAGTTTATCCGAAGGAAGGCAGTCTTTCTTCGACAGAGTGCCCTCAGTGAATGTCAGTGTCCAAAAGGGTCACAATTATATATCTGTGTTTAGAGAAACGCACCCATTTTGGAATCGTTTTTGTGGGATAATGTTCTGAACATTCGTTTACGTACTTTCTCTGTTCGATTTACTGCAGGTTTATTTCTGTTCCTGGTCTCGATATAAACTGATTTTTGACTAGACGAAAAGGATTTTGATTGCTCACCAACTTTAATGCACAGAATAAGTTAATGAAAAAAAAGTGAATATAGGCAGCGCTTCGTACCATAGTAGTTGATCTGTCGCACCTCCCACTCCCCGTCTCTTCCTGATTTCCACTCCCTTCCCTTCGATCACCTCCCTCATTCGAGCCTGCAAATGAGGAATTATGTAAATGGGCACAAGTGCAACCTGTTTAGGTAGCAGCAGCAAGGGTCCGTGGTGAGACAATAGCGAAGCGTGACTACCGTCACCTTTGGCAACATTCGATAATCTTGGTACGATTCTTCATTCGTCTCACCAATATCAAATATCTCAAGCTTCTGGTTGACCGGAACGAACTTCGGCAGAGACCATTCAGGGATCGCGATGTTAGTTTTGCTCAGCAGTACTCACATATCGTAAAACTCTGAATTAAGACCCCGGGGAATAGTCTTTCAACTCATTTTAGCGGAGTCGACGAGCCATAATGTGAACAAACCTTTCCAAGCGCTAATTGGGGCAGTGTTCAGGCAATATACAGCCAAATTTCTTCTGTGTTTTCCTAACTTAGTGCATATTTTCAAGAAGCCGAGAAAATAGTTAAGAAAAGGGACGAAAGAAGAGAAAAAAATGGAAAAAGTGCTCACCATTATCTCATACGATGCCTCATATTCTCATGCAGAAAGAAAACAAATTGCACGATCTTTGAAAACTGGGAGAAGGCATTTGCATGTGCGCGATGAGGCTTTTGTTGAACCTCAGGCCGTAAGCATGCGAGGAATAATAAATAGGACGATACGATTTTATGCGAACAGCAATTTGTTGGAGGCCATGAACGTTCGTCGGTAAATCGTAACTTCTCCGCAAGAGACTGTAAGTTGCAAAATAGAACTGTTGCCTACAGGATGAGCCAGATAATTAGATTGCCTGATGCCCTTCAAGGGCAGAATTCGAAGAGGGAGGGCAGTTGTGTTCTTGTACCGCCAACTATTCGATTGTCAGTAGCACCATCCGGGAGGGTCCCAAAGTTTTACTTACCTGGAAGTTGACACGAATGTCAAAATGTACTCATCGAACTTGGTAGCGGTCTCTGTTAAGGGAGGGCTGGGTACTTTTTCGCATCCTAGCCGTGCCCTTCTGTTCCCTCATTCATCTCGTCCGTTGCTTCCTCTTTCTTCGTCTTTTTTTCTGCAGATGCCGCCTACAGAAAAATTTTGATTGCTTGCTTTATATAGATTCGGCACGAGTCGGAGGCTGCAGTGTTCGCGGTCTATGGTCACTGGGTTAATCGCGGTTTCTTCTATTCGCGAGATATGCTGTTCGCCAACAAGCCGAGACCTAAATATCGACGAATGGAAGTGGAAGCATGTGCCTGAATATGGCAGCGGATATTGTATAGCACCGCGAACTTACTCCAGGATGCGCCGCTTAGCGCCGTGATAAAGGGAGGGAATTTTCGATGAGAGAGTGTAGCCTACCCAAGACTGATTATTGTGGATCAAGCCGTTAGTTCTTGCTTCGTAGGTTTAGGAGGATGACGATGTTGTTCCTCGGACTTACAGTCTTCTATAGTTCGTGCACTTGAGCTAGTCTGTGGTAGATACTGAAGCTGCATTTGTCATGTGTGAGATGGCATGTTTTGGCTGCTTGATTATGTAGCATCAGTCGTTTTAAACTTGAATGACGATCATGAATGTGAAATTAACTTTTTTTTTTGGGGGGGGGGGGGGGAGGATTTAGTGCTCTTTCAAATTGTGCCTCATTCCTAGTGAGGGAGTTTACAACGTTACCTTTCATTACTCCAGTGTTTATTCGTTTTCTTCAGGCAATGATATTTAATCATTTTGTTCAGGTGATGATTATTAGGAAGGCGCTTGATGAGTCGTAATTAATTTACATGTTTCCATGGAAGTTTGAAGTCGTTTTATGCATAATGATGGGGATGATGAGGCGGCAGGGGCAAAGGATGGCATTTTGGACTGGAATATTTTTTCAGCATTAGGCCTTTTCAGTGTTTACTCTTATAGCCACTAAAATTTTCGTGCACTGATTTAGACGGGTTCAAATTTTAAGTATGTTGCGTACTTGTGTGCGGTGTCGTGCAAAAAAAATTCGTTGTCGAATATTCCATAGCAGTGCGTATCGAATAAATGCGTTTTCAGCTAGAACATTAAAAAATAGTTTCTTCTCTTTTCTACCATTCTTATATTTCCCAATTGCTGAGGGGGATGCAGTTCCCCTTGCTTTTTCCCCGCGATCGTGAACACGTTTTTCGTAGTCGGGTTGTCATTTCAAAATGGCTTGTCATATCGAACAGTTGCGTCTTTAGGTGTGTCGAGAGGCGGTAGAGTGGCGGAAATTTGAAAAAGAAATCAACCTTTATTTATTCATTTGAGTATGGTTCTGTAATTTGCATTGCTCCTCGCACTTCCTTGCTCCCAGCCATCTACTTATCGGTGAACCTTTCAGATAGGCTGCTTTCTCTTAAAAATGCTAGCTGAGGAGTTGTACGTATGAAATGAGCACAGTTGTTCTGTACTGCCTGCGGTCGCTCTTGCTGAAAATTTCCTGTTCTTTGTCACTGCTCTTGTCGACAGTAACTTAATTCTTACTCCCGGTTCCGTCGTTCTGAAAATTCGTCTAGCTGCTATGCCAAATTAGATTGTACTCTCTGCAAAGATTTGTCTTTTGGTCTTTCGTTGTTATTGTAGTACTTGCACAGGTTCATTCTTGTATCCCTTATATCCGTTTTCCTGATGCGTTTTGCCTTTGCTCTAATTACGAGTCTAATTTTTTTTCATTTATTAAGTGAGTTTTTTCAATGCTTTGCGGCTGTTCAGCTTGTGCAAGTAAAGTTTTTCTAAAAATTTTACGAAATGTTAGTTTAGTTTTTTGTTCAGATTTCGCCACGTTTGTTTTCGACGAACACAGTATGATTTATAATAATGGCAAGGACTTTCTAGGCAGCAGTTTTTTTGAAAAATTAATGACTTTGATAAGTGTGAAGTTTGGTAAGGGATTTTCATGCGGAAGAAATTATTGCGCTCCTTATAGCTAGCTTTTTTTTTGATCCCGTTATAGGTGTAATGTTTATGTATTCTGATGAATTCTTTAGACTAGCAATGCATTATGCATAAATTCTTTTCTTTCTCATATTAAAGCTAAGAATATAGTGTATCTCATTCAAAACGTATGGTGCATCAACGCTTGTTAGGTTAATGTTGACAAAAACTTTTCGAATTGTTTTAGTATTTTTGTTGTTATAAATAATTGCTTACTGCGTAACGTGTAGCTGAAAGTATATATGAACTGATTAAGGTTACTTCAGAGTTTCTGTGATTATATATAAATACATAAAACAAGAAGGCGTTCAGTGCTTCACATTTAAAAATTTCATTAAAAAATTATTCCTTTATTTTTGAGAGAATACGCAACTAAGATAGCATTAAGCGGTTATATTGTTAGGCGGACAATCTTTTTTTGCTCGTTATAGAACGGTGATATGTTAAATGGTTATGTTGACTAGAAATTAATTGTTTTGTGCATTGAAGCGTTGTTCATTTAAGCTTCCGATATAGTAAACACGTCTGCATGCTTGCTTGTATGGGTATTGTTTCTCATGTTGAATAATGCAGCTGCAACAGCTAACGTTTTTTTTTTTTAAATTCAATATTAGGGCGCAGTTTTCATGAATATTTTATCACTTATACTGCGAACGAGCAAATTATGTGTGTTTTTGTTTCAGTTGTGATTTTTTGCAAAGTAGTTTGTATCAGTTTGCAACAATATTGTTGCATTCACAATTGCCAACACATATGAGCATAACAGCGTTAGTCTTACTGCGATGTTTGAGAAGAAGCAATATGAAGTGTACTGTTGTATCGTTTTGCTGTATAATATAAATCATTTTTGCGTCTGGGAAGATGAGTGGTTATTAAATTTTCTGAAATTCTTTTTTTTCTTGACGTTGCACTCAGTTTTTAGATTTCAAATTGTCCTCTTTTGAATTTTTTTCGAGTACTAAATTCAGGTTTTAATTTTTACCATGAGATAACTTCATCTTTTCTCACATCACGTCCATCGTGCCAAAAATTTTTTTCCTTTTTTTCGCATAGCAATCAGTGATTGTATGCTTTAAAATGCGCGGCTACTGTTTGTCTCAAAATTGCCATATTAATTTGAATAGAACTTTAGAATAAACGTTTTGTTTATGAAATTTGTTAAGTGCCATTTTTCGACAGAAACCGAGATGTGTGTAAGATATAAATTTTTGAAGATTTTCATCGAAAAATAAATGAAATGCATAAATATATTTTATTACTAAAATATTTTTTAAAAATTTTGCGGGTAAAATTCAAAAAAAAAGACGGAAAAAGCTACGTCCACCTCGTAGATTTCCGATGGAAAAATGGAAATTTTTTGGGACTTCAGACAGGTCGAACGGTTATGTAATAAGTTATGGGTGGACTATGTCTCAACTGAAAGAAAAGGGGGTTAAAAAGGTGTGAAATCAGTGAAATTCTTTTTTGAGTAATACCTCTTAATTGGAATAGGAGGTGGTGTGTTGAAGTCTTTCACATCCAGTTTCGTATATTATTAGCTATTGATTATGGGAGTGAGCCATATTCCCTTGACATTAGAAGGTGATGTTCGTTAAATGTTGCAGTAGTCTTTGAAGTGGAGCAAACGCTTTCAGGTAGAGAAGCCAATGCCATATTTGCATAAAATAGTTAAGGCGAAATTTGAATATGTTCTGTCATGACTCACCGCACATGCCTGCTACATAAGCTATACGTTCAGGTGGACAGGCGTCATTTCTCTTCGGTCACCGGCCTAGACCGGTTCGTTCTATTTGTTCTGCACATCGTTGGTTTACTTTCGCTGTCGAACATCTTTTGGTAGTACGAGCTGATGAGGGGGGAGAGGCCTGGGGGAGGGGGTGGGTGTATGGGAGAATGAGATCATGTGGACGATGTAGAGACCTTTAATGAGACACGGCCAGATGACTATGGTTAGAGGACAGTCTTACTGATGATTTTTAAAGGCGCCTCTTCAATTGATACGGTTTTTCGAATCGCGTATGAGCATCCAAAATATAAAAGCAGTAGGTTGTTGAAAAGAGTAAAACAATCTTTTTTTGCTCGTTATAGAACGGTGATATGTTAAATGGTTATGTTGACTAGAAATTAATTGTTTTGTGCATTGAAGCGTTGTTCATTTAAGCTTCCGATATAGTAAACACGTCTGCATGCTTGCTTGTATGGGTATTGTTTCTCATGTTGAATAATGCAGCTGCAACAGCTAACTTTTTTTTTTTAAATTCAATATTAGGGCGCAGTTTTCATGAATATTTTATCACTTATACTGCGAACGAGCAAATTATGTGTGTTTTTGTTTCAGTTGTGATTTTTTGCAAAGTAGTTTGTATCAGTTTGCAACAATATTGTTGCATTCACAATTGCCAACACATATGAGCATAACAGCGTTAGTCTTACTGCGATGTTTGAGAAGAAGCAATATGAAGTGTACTGTTGTATCGTTTTGCTGTATAATATAAATCATTTTTGCGTCTGGGAAGATGAGTGGTTATTAAATTTTCTGAAATTCTTTTTTTTCTTGACGTTGCACTCAGTTTTTAGATTTCAAATTGTCCTCTTTTGAATTTTTTTCGAGTACTAAATTCAGGTTTTAATTTTTACCATGAGATAACTTCATCTTTTCTCACATCACGTCCATCGTGCCAAAAATTTTTTTCCTTTTTTTCGCATAGCAATCAGTGATTGTATGCTTTAAAATGCGCGGCTACTGTTTGTCTCAAAATTGCCATATTAATTTGAATAGAACTTTAGAATAAACGTTTTGTTTATGAAATTTGTTAAGTGCCATTTTTCGACAGAAACCGAGATGTGTGTAAGATATAAATTTTTGAAGATTTTCATCGAAAAATAAATGAAATGCATAAATATATTTTATTACTAAAATATTTTTTAAAAATTTTGCGGGTAAAATTCAAAAAAAAAGACGGAAAAAGCTACGTCCACCTCGTAGATTTCCGATGGAAAAATGGAAATTTTTTGGGACTTCAGACAGGTCGAACGGTTATGTAATAAGTTATGGGTGGACTATGTCTCAACTGAAAGAAAAGGGGGTTAAAAAGGTGTGAAATCAGTGAAATTCTTTTTTGAGTAATACCTCTTAATTGGAATAGGAGGTGGTGTGTTGAAGTCTTTCACATCCAGTTTCGTATATTATTAGCTATTGATTATGGGAGTGAGCCATATTCCCTTGACATTAGAAGGTGATGTTCGTTAAATGTTGCAGTAGTCTTATGCCATTTTTCGACAGAAACCGAGATGTGTGTAAGATATAAATTTTTGAAGATTTTCATCGAAAAATAAATGAAATGCATAAATATATTTTATTACTAAAATATTTTTTAAAAATTTTGCGGGTAAAATTCAAAAAAAAAGACGGAAAAAGCTACGTCCACCTCGTAGATTTCCGATGGAAAAATGGAAATTTTTTGGGACTTCAGACAGGTCGAACGGTTATGTAATAAGTTATGGGTGGACTATGTCTCAACTGAAAGAAAAGGGGGTTAAAAAGGTGTGAAATCAGTGAAATTCTTTTTTGAGTAATACCTCTTAATTGGAATAGGAGGTGGTGTGTTGAAGTCTTTCACATCCAGTTTCGTATATTATTAGCTATTGATTATGGGAGTGAGCCATATTCCCTTGACATTAGAAGGTGATGTTCGTTAAATGTTGCAGTAGTCTTTGAAGTGGAGCAAACGCTTTCAGGTAGAGAAGCCAATGCCATATTTGCATAAAATAGTTAAGGCGAAATTTGAATATGTTCTGTCATGACTCACCGCACATGCCTGCTACATAAGCTATACGTTCAGGTGGACAGGCGTCATTTCTCTTCGGTCACCGGCCTAGACCGGTTCGTTCTATTTGTTCTGCACATCGTTGGTTTACTTTCGCTGTCGAACATCTTTTGGTAGTACGAGCTGATGAGGGGGGAGAGGCCTGGGGGAGGGGGTGGGTGTATGGGAGAATGAGATCATGTGGACGATGTAGAGACCTTTAATGAGACACGGCCAGATGACTATGGTTAGAGGACAGTCTTACTGATGATTTTTAAAGGCGCCTCTTCAATTGATACGGTTTTTCGAATCGCGTATGAGCATCCAAAATATAAAAGCAGTAGGTTGTTGAAAAGAGTAAACGAATGAAAGGAAATGAAGAAGTTAGTAGATGGATGAAAATCCGGATTGTGGAATTGTTCTCAAGAACAACGAGGGGCGGGGGAGGCCGAGGGGTAAATAAGTTCACCTTTCTGAAATGGTTATCTCACTTCTGTTGCCCTTTTCCCATTCGTTGGAATTTCTCTTCAATAACTTGACCACTGCTTATTCTATTCCGGTTCAGCACTAAAAGCGATGAACGAGTTAAACGCGAACGATATGATAGTGCGCCTTCTGAGCGTTGGATTTCCCGAGAAGGGACTCACCAAAACGGTGAAAGAGAACGAAATTATCGCTCTATGTTGTAAGTCTTTCAATTCCATTTTATTTCATTGACTGATGTGCAACGGGTCTATAGAGCTGGCTACTTGTATATCATACGTAACATTATATATATACGTGTGGTATACTAGTAGCCAAGGTTGTGTTAGTTCCTTGCTGAAGTATGTACAGCGATATGGCGTAGCAAAAAAATTGAAATAGCATTGTAGCGTTATCGTGAAATAGCGTCAGCTGTTACAGATTGACATGAAGTGAGTTAAAAATCTTTTTCTTCGTTTGCTTGAGGAGGATTCGAACCTTTCGTTCTTTCTGCTTCTTCAACATCATTATTCTGTTTAGTTTACTGCGCTTATGAAATGAAATGAAAGAATAGAATTTCAGTGAAGGCGAAAGAGATATTTCTCAGTCAATCATCGCTTATCGAAATCGATCCTCCTGTTCGTATTTGTGGCGATACGCATGGTCAGTATGGTGACTTGCTACGGTTGTTTAGTCGTGGTGGTTTCCCACCGACGTCAAATTATTTATTTTTGGGTGACTACGTCGATCGAGGCCGACAGAATCTTGAAAATATTTGCCTTCTCCTCTGCTATAAGGTGCTCATAAGAGTTCGATTGCTCATTTTGTTGCTCGTCGCAGCTTTGCACTTGATAAACTAAAATTCTTCGGTAATGTGGGATAAAGGAAATTTCAGTTTTCAATAATTTTTTTTCTTAGCGTTTCGATGATGTTTTGTTCTTTGTTCAACCAATTCGCATCATTTGATAGTTCACCTCAACTTCCATTTCTTAACACCGATACTCTTTCCATTCCGATTTCTCTATGGGGTTGTTGCTCTGTTCTCGCTCGTTCTTAGCTATTGATCAGATTGTTAAGTTGTAAACTTTAAAAGAATTTCCCCTATTAACGACAAATTTATCTCAACTTCCGGTCATCAAATATTTAATATCATCCAATACAATTATCCTTCATTTGCATTTCCTTCTCCATTTTTTCTTGATGAAAACTAAAGATCAATTTTTTTTGCCAATTCAGGAAAGATCGTCTATAGCTCGATTAAATGTGCACATTTATAAATTCTGTTTGACTCCATACTCTATTGGACGAAATGTATATTAATGCATGCAAATAACAACTGACTTTTACTCTTTCTTTACATCGCTTCGATCTGGGAAAAAATTTTACGTGAAATGAAATGTTGCAGATAAAATTTCCGAACAATTTCTTTATGTTGCGCGGAAATCACGAATGTAGTAATGTGAACCGAGTGTATGGATTTTACGAGGAGTGCAATCGACGATATCAATCGCCACGCATGTGGCAAGCATTCCAGGTCGACATTCTTAACTCAATTTAGGTTATGAAAAACGCCACTTCCC
>JPKZ01000903.1:411686-424179 GCA_000803305.1 Toxocara canis
GCAAAAATTCTACGAAGGTTTCAAAGTGGCTGACTCTCATAACATGAACTTGGAGTAAAGCCATTCTAAGAAGGGCGTAGGGCTAGTATGAAACAAAGCAGTTGCACATGATTTCTTGGGTTGTCAATTGAGCTGATGATTAAAAGCAAGGACGAAAAAAGTACAAACAATTTGTGTTTGTACGCGTAATCATTATGCGTTCCTATTTCATTAGTCACAAGAATGTTGAAGCTTAAGCTACGCCTTATCTTGCTTATCAGAGTTCGAACTAGCAGTCATTAACTCGGCCAGCTATTCGCTAAAAACCAGTACTCCCTCAACTTACCACTGCGTCATTGACATATCATATTCGTGCTAAAAAAGGTAAACCATATCAAGCAATCAGTGCGAACAATTTGGTCAGCTTTGCATAGTGATAATAAGGCGAATGAAACGATATTTGTGAATGACAACAGTGAAAACAAACAAGTGACCTCCGTTGCATGAACGGTAATGGCGGAACGGTTTCCATTTCATACACTTGTCCAAACACTGAAAACATATATATTATCAATTATAATTGTTATATTTTTAAGAAATTTAGTTTTCGAATCGATCAAAATGAACCGTTTCAAACGTGTACCAAATAATAAATCACAAAAAAAATACATAATGAGCGACACTTTTTCGTTTTAAATCAATCTAATTGACACTTGATATGAATAAGTTTAATGCGTTCTGTCATAAGAGAATTTCTGAAATTTTTGCATTATTTTCTCGCTTAATTATTGTTTGAATCAAACTTAAATTTTCTTTAAAAGTTAAACTCAAACTAAACTTGAACTTAACCAAATTAAGCTTAAGTTGAACTTAATTGACATGACATTTATAGCTCAAACTTTTTTTCGCTAATCATTTATATTTTGGATATCGATATAATTTTTATTGTTGTTCAGTGTGATGATTACGATGATGGTAACGATTTTATACGAGCGAAGTGTAAAAAGGTTAGAAATTTTAATGAAAATTTTTATTACAGTGACAATTTTCGATAACAGATAGCCGTTATCGGAAGGAATGCGATTTGTGATTCTTTAGCTTTGTCATCGTTTTTTTTTTTTTTTTGCAAAACAACTGAAATGCTTCTGGGATAGTAACGTTTCACGCACATTCTACTCTTTAAATTTTTAGAACAATACAGTAAACTGATGTGTAAATAATCATAATTTCAACATTTTATTGTAAACGATCTAATTAACCATAAATCAATTTTTGTTCTCAAGGTGCATAAAACGTTGTAAAGATATTTGTAATAAATTTCTTTTCGATTCTATTCTCAATTTCAATCATTGCAAAAATTAAGTTTTTGATAGAGTTCATAATATTTGGAATTGTAACTCACATTGATGCGTCGCTTAATGCTTTTGAACGTTCGATAGCTATTGTTGTATTTAGAGTACAATTTAATGAATCGAGCTTTCTTAAACTCGAGTAACCACTCTCCTCTGTGATAAGTGAAGCAATACGAATACAGTTCACGAGTGATAACTAAATAAATCAACAAATGAAACATCTTGTAATCCAAACAACTTTCCCTCAATGAATGACAGCTGTACACACAGAGTAGGATGATATGATCGTATATTGCACACATCGCAATCGGAGAGGTGCAAAAAGAATAAGGTTTGAATTTTTCCTTCTCATTTAAATTCAGCGGTTTCTTTTGCATGCACCAAGTTCGTTGGTATATACATATATATATATATATATATATATATAAAACACCTCCAACGAACTTGGTGCATGCAAAAGAAACCGCTGAATTTAAATGAGAAGGAAAAATTCAAACCTTATTCTTTTTGCACCTCTCCGATTGCGATGTGTGCAATATACGATCATATCATCCTACTCTGTGTGTACAGCTGTCATTCATTGAGGGAAAGTTGTTTGGATTACAAGATGTTTCATTTGTTGATTTATTTAGTTATCACTCGTGAACTGTATTCGTATTGCTTCACTTATCACAGAGGAGAGTGGTTACTCGAGTTTAAGAAAGCTCGATTCATTAAATTGTACTCTAAATACAACAATAGCTATCGAACGTTCAAAAGCATTAAGCGACGCATCAATGTGAGTTACAATTCCAAATATTATGAACTCTATCAAAAACTTAATTTTTGCAATGATTGAAATTGAGAATAGAATCGAAAAGAAATTTATTACAAATATCTTTACAACGTTTTATGCACCTTGAGAACAAAAATTGATTTATGGTTAATTAGATCGTTTACAATAAAATGTTGAAATTATGATTATTTACACATCAGTTTACTGTATTGTTCTAAAAATTTAAAGAGTAGAATGTGCGTAAAACGTTACTATCCCAGAAGCATTTCAGTTGTTTTGCAAAAAAAAAAAAAAAAAACGATGACAAAGCTAAAGAATCACAAATCGCATTCCTTCCGATAACGGCTATCTGTTATCGAAAATTGTCACTGTAATAAAAATTTTCATTAAAATTTCTAACCTTTTTACACTTCGCTCGTATAAAATCGTTACCATCATCGTAATCATCACACTGAACAACAATAAAAATTATATCGATATCCAAAATATAAATGATTAGCGAAAAAAGTTTGAGCTATAAATGTCATGTCAATTAAGTTCAACTTAAGCTTAATTTGGTTAAGTTCAAGTTTAGTTTGAGTTTAACTTTTAAAGAAAATTTAAGTTTGATTCAAACAATAATTAAGCGAGAAAATAATGCAAAAATTTCAGAAATTCTCTTATGACAGAACGCATTAAACTTATTCATATCAAGTGTCAATTAGATTGATTTAAAACGAAAAAGTGTCGCTCATTATGTATTTTTTTTGTGATTTATTATTTGGTACACGTTTGAAACGGTTCATTTTGATCGATTCGAAAACTAAATTTCTTAAAAATATAACAATTATAATTGAAAATATAAGCAATAATTCAAAACAAAGAGAAAATTAAAAGAATATCATCGTTTCGGTAAACTAAGAAATTTAAATTGAAATTAACATCAAAAATGATAATACTAAAAAAGCAAACAAATAAAATACACCTTTTGAGCGCATATATGCTCGCATTGAAGTGCAATATAAATATCCTTATACGTGATTATTGTACGAACGTTTCGCTCGAATGCAATCACACGTGTGAAAGCCATTTGTGATATGGTTGAAACAACAATAAACGTGACGATCATCACAATGATGGATGAGTAGCACACAAAACACGAAACTGCAAACGAAAGTTTACTTTACTTTTCAAAATTACTGCAGTACTAGTCATCCCATCCTATTCTTATTCGTTTCGTATTACACAACGATTTTGTCAGTCGATGTTTTTGTTACAGTCATATGGTGGAAAAACATTTTTTTTTCTCTCACGCAAATGAAATAAATTTTACGAAAAACCATCCGAATGAGACGCAAGTACTAAAGTTGTAGAAACAGAAAATAGTACGATATTCTTTTGGGAGCTTTAGATTCATTTCAGCAATCACTGATCCTTATACTTCCTATTATAAAGTCAAATCCGATAAGATAACGAATTACTCCACTGATTCGTTTGCATGCAGATTAAGGTTCACTGCAAACATAGAAGAAATTAGCAAATCGTTTGACATTTTTAAGGATAAAACATTCCGTAAGAGTACTTTACTACTTCCATCAATAGTAGAAGCTGGTAGAGATTGGATCTAATAAAAAATCTCTTAACTGTAAATTAACTTTTTGTTCAAATAGTACTCATAAAAACGACCCTACACAAATTAAATGCTATTAAATAAATGCATATTAGAAAAGGCAATTCTCCCNTGGCTTAATGGCTTATTGGAGCAACGTATAAAATGGTTTTATGACAGACCGAACGCACATGTGCATAGATAGAAAAATATAACGACCTACGATCTTCAATTTGCGGTCTACCGGATATACAGTCGTCCTAAAATAAAATTCATGATGGTTTCAAAGCAGAAAATTTGTTGTTACAGTCGACTCATAAGAATGGTCATAGAAATGCAAATAAAACGAATTGAAAGACGGGAACACATCTAACCGATATCATGGCCGATACTTCACTACCGTTGCCGCACATTTCACATCCTTAAGGCATTGATTAGATTATTCATCTGAACGTTTCCGATCATTTAAGCAGTTCCAATTACATCGGATCGAAGTGATCCTTACGAAGACTTATTAAAAAACAATTATTTGACAAAGTGTACCGCTGATAACCAAGAAATATATGCAATTACCCGGAAGGAGCATCCGATATCCGCCTCTTTCTCTCGTTCCCATACCCTCATAGATCCAATGAAGCAATCTTTCCTAACGCCGAGAACGGTAAACGAAGATGGACTAAGATAAATACTTTATGTTATATGGTAACTTCTCTTAATAATTCTATTTTGAAACAATACATAATATGGTAATCTCTTTTCGAAGAAAATACCCGCTACGAAGGATGACGATAAACGATCCAATAAGGGAAGCAATAAATTATGGTAATTGCAGGCATGCAACGTTTGAAGGCAAATATTCATTCCGGATGGATAGATCAATTGCTAATTTAAAGTTGACTGAATTCGATATAAAGCTCTATAATCGTGATCTCTTCTCTAAATCAACCATTCTTTTTATTTTTTATCAAATTATTTTTATCATCCCGATATTTTACTTTCTATTGCATATTTATTTAAAAATCGCATGGTTGGGAAGAACGGTTCACTAGCATACATAAAAAAGATATCATATGTGACAAAATGATAAGATTTCATATGTGATAATATTACTATGAGGTAGCTTTTGTTTGAAATCGATCAACTCAACATGTAGAAAGAACTCTGTCGACATTTTGTAATCACACTTACAGCCACAACACTCCGAAAAACGATAGCCAATTCTTTATTGAGAACCGATAGTTAAACATATACGGCATTACGTAAACAAAGTTAAGAATGAGCATAGAACAAGGTAATGCATTATATTATAAATATCTAATTAAAAAATATGTGGCGATATGATAATATGACAAGAATATATTAAAAATTTAAAAAAACGGAAACTTTTTTTTCTTTGATAATCTCTTTATGAATTCAGATCTTCGTGGTGATACGACTTGCTATGCGCTAAACTATTTGGAATCCTCTTCTAAAGCTTGGAAGGATTCACTAACGCATTCCTCAAATCAATATGAGCTTATGGTTATTCAGTTGCTTTCCGATCAGCAATAATGCCACCTTCATAGCCGTTCACCTGCATTGAAGGGTCTACAAAGTGATGATGAGTTTAAGCTTAAAAACACATACAGTATAACGATAATCTTTAGACACGATTGACTAACCAAAACGAATGGGCGCAGCATTGGATGCCCCAATCGTTTTCGCATATAAGCCCACAACATCTCTTGAATATACACAATATCAAACCCTTAGTTAAGCAACATGTGACCTTATCAGTTTTGTTATCCCTTTTCCGCTATGAATTATTATGGCAGTTGTTATAGGTATTTTATTTCTATAAAAAAGCTTGCCATCTGAAAAAGTAGATCAGCATATACAATGTTATCTCTTTCCTACCACTTTTTTTTCGTTTGCACCAGCAGCTTTGTAAGCGTAGGTTCGCTTAATAATCAACCTAAATATGATGTAATGAAAACCTAAATAATGATTAATGATTATTCCGGTAAGGCTTTTAATTAATTATATTTTTTGTAACCTCTCTTTCAATTAACTCTTCATAAACGTAACGCACACAACAAGTGCTCTCCATACACCTGTCGAACTTTGCGGCTATTTCAGTAAACGTTACACTAACTTGTTATACATTTGGAAACGCAACAAAAATAAAAAACAAAACTACAACCAAATGGAAGCCTATGAATCATTTCCTAAGCATTTCGAATACAAACGAATGGCAACGATCTTCAACAATCACAACTCTTTTTTTCTTACATATCACATATATAATCGGCAGTATGTCCATGGAACTGAGGCTCTACTGATTATATAAAAAGTTGTGCATCTTGCAATGATCAATAGTAAGAAAAATTAGATGTGTTCGGGTGTTTTTTTTCGAAAAGGCATATACTCACTTTGATCCCGAAAGTTAAAAATCTTATAGTTTTAACGAAGTCAGCGCTGCAGAATTTTGATACGAATTTCAAATTCCCTATTTACCATCGAATCCTATTTAACATCGAATAAAGCAACTGATAAATAAAAACGATAATAAATTATTACGGTGGTCGGCATACTGCGTGAAAAAAAAAACACATCCGTATTCAGAAATCATCACATTTCTCGACACGTATACCTTCGCCAGGTTGACTCCAAAAAAGAACGTTGAGGTTAGGCTGACGTTTTGTGAACAATGCCACAACACATCCACCCCAACCAGCGCCTGTTAAACGAGCGCCTAACGCTCCCGCATGTAAACACTCTTGCACCTAAATTTTTTCTTTCATTTATCGTTGAAAAGTTAAGCAACGAAAAAAAAAAAGTCTGGCAGCCTGTTTCTAAAATGGTATGTACGTCACCAGCGGATATAGCTTTTTATTTATTTATTTGTCATATTTTTCCAGTGAATTTCTTAAATGCACAGTACACTCTACTTCATAGATTCCTCATATCATAAAGCTTTAACGATCAAAAAGGCGCGCCGGTTTGCTTATCATCCGTTAAATGCTCATCACAAGATCATTAACCTTTGTATTTCCAGTAATCACATGGCTAAATAACATATGCTGTTTTTTTTCACCTGGTCTTTGACAAATTCAATGCATCACATATATCAATCAGAATAATTTTCTCTACAATCAGAGAACACTGCCTTCCTTTTGGTGGCGATACAAACAATCTGTACATATATATTTTTCCGTTCAATCTGTACATATATATTTTTCCGTTAATGGATTATGTGAAATGAAAATGATCTTTCGAATCTCTTAAATAATAAGATTCTTACGATCAATAAACACAATTAAGAATCGAAGTCGACTTAGTATGACAACAACAAACAAACCGTCCGATCAAGTTCCTCGCACGAGCATTCGTAGAGGCTTCGGCAGCTCTCATGACTTTCATTCATTAAAGCCCCCATCCTGTGAATATCTCCTTTGTTGGATGCATCTCGGAAGTGTAAAACTCGTGATGCCTCCGAGAAAACGTGCATAGCACGCTGCTCTAATTTGAATTCTTGCACTATAAAACACAACATAAATATTTGATAGTAACAAACATTTTGTCGAGCCGAGATGGCAATACACTGGCAACAATCCACATCGAGGAAAGCCATCTGGAGGTTTAAGCAATCATCTGTATTCAGTCACAGTGAGAAATCTTTTTTTTTAGCATAACAAGTAATTATTTCCTCTATGTTCCCTTCCTTCCCCTTCCCCCCCCCACCCCATAAAAAACCACAGTTTTCCGGCCTCTACCTCCTCGGATTGGATGACCAAAACTAAAATCCCCTTCACTATCTATCAATCTTGGCATGTTAGCAGAAAAGGCAAGCAAAAGTAGACTGCTCGAAACAAACAACAGTTGAGCAACTCCAACTGCAAGTAGTCACATCTTCTAATCATCCCTCTCAACTTATCGATAATTCAAAAATCAACCTATTACATTTTCTGATATCATATTCGTGAAGGGAATTTTACTGAAATTAAGAAAAAGTGCGGGCGAAGATCGCTCTTCTCAGACTCAGTGAAAAACCCATAAACGCATAAAGCTCATAACAGAGTCAGGCAAGGAATTCCACAATGGCAGCACCGGCATTATTCGTTAAAGTAAGTTTTTTTGAAACTCAAAAATTATAGACTTTAATGATGATTTGTATGTGTTATAGCAATTCAGCTCACCAGATCAACCGGTTATAGAAAGTGCCTACAAACAAAAGTCTGCGTTGATATGCACTCATATTTTAGCAAGATCCATCAATCGGATTAACTTTTTTCTAAACATTCGTTCACCTCTATCTTTCGTATGTTACAAAACGACTTGCGACTGGCCGATGATCAGATTGCTATAGGTGTTTTCAGACTTCTCTAGATTCTTAAGAGGCTGATGGAATAGCCCGGAATTTCTTACATGGGCTCATTGTAGGGTTTCCGTGCTGAAACCACCGCGCAAGACAGCGAGACCGAGTACATATGCTCAAACGGAACGTCACTACAATGAATTTCGCAAATGCACATTTGCCATAAACGCAATAAAACATACTGTCCTGAGTGTTCGCTGAAAGGCACAGCGTTTTCAGCTCTTCTTCGCAAATTTCCAGAGCGGAGAGAATTGCATGTTTCGTATACAATGGTTGCGTAAGGAATTCACGTACAACGCTTGTCATTTCGTTCGCGCTCTTATCAAGTTTTCTGGCCAATTCGCCCAATGTTCTGATCATCTTCCAGTCCTCCACACCACTTAGTTTTGCAATCATCTGCAGTTATCTTCATCAATGTTAGAAGCTTCTTATTGTTCAATATTAGGCAGAGCTCGAGGTCGGTCTAGAATTCGAAAACACTGCTTACAATTTGAAAGTATCATAAGACGTTTCAAATAAAACTATAGAGAAAAATATTTAGCGAAGGTATGATCCGCATTCCAGTAATCATTCGCTCAATGGATGAGACATTTTAATTTCCATGCTCAACAGTTACACTCACCAACAGGAAGTATTATTCATTTTTCGGATATATTTATGAAAAATACACCAGCATTAAATACCATTCCTTGGACAATGAAACTGTAAGTAGTGGTTTAGAAAAGAAGATTATGTTGCATTTAATATCCAAAGAAATTACACTGATCTGCTCTCACATCCGAACAACCTATAACTATTGGTATCCATATCCAAATATATTGCGACATATATTTGATCTTCATTAAAATTAGGAGATAAAAGAAAACTTTCAGCGTCTAATATAAAAACTTTATGAGGAAACTATAAGAGAGCAATGAAACAGACCAATGTCGATTATATTTTAGAATCGTTCCATCTAATGGGCGAAATTTTTCGATGCCAGGCGAAAAGAAATTCACTCCTCCTCATGTAACTCCATTGAATTAATTAACACTTTCTCAGTGAATTAGGTAATGCTGATGATGGATACAGTATAATGACTGCTGAAGTTTTAGAAGCAGTAAGAAAGAAGCCAGGAAAAAAACCTGTGCAGCGATTCTGCATTCGACCACACGTTGATTATAATGCGAAGTGGCTGCTTTATTTAGAGTTGCACCACAGTGCACAACCGCAAACAATGCCTCATCGGGTAACTTAACCGCAGTCCATTGGAGTGGATTAAATTCGATTAACATTGCGCTACCTTTCACTGCCAATATTTCGATCGCTTGATCCATACCACCACCTTCGGTACCGATATAACGTTCCGCACGTGCACACAATTCAGCCAATTCCGCCTTAAAACAACCGATTAAATTCAGCTCAATTCAATATCGCTTGACCAATAAAGTTAAATAGGTATAAAACATAATAAGCCTCACGCTGTTTGGTACTTCCCATTTGTCAAATAGGCACGTAGTCATTAGAGGTGAGGTAGTTCATGAAATGCTGGAGTAGAGGAGTATTCGAGGGAGCGCCTAAGCCGAAAAAAGGCTACCTACTTGCCTTTGCCGAACCCCCTTAAGAAGGAAATTCTATCGTGTGTTGTAAGGGAAGAAGTTGTGCCGGAAGT
This sequence comes from Toxocara canis, assembly GCA_000803305.1. Lineage (NCBI taxonomy): Eukaryota > Metazoa > Nematoda > Chromadorea > Rhabditida > Toxocaridae > Toxocara > Toxocara canis. The sequence continues at coordinate 421,389 of JPKZ01000903.1, forward strand.
GGACCGCTGGGGACATTTTGTCGATATGGTCGAAATGGACGAAGAGTGCATGAGAAAATGGCTATGTTGCGAAGGTATATATTTTTCTACTGCATATGGAGTGTCTAAGCAGAAGAATGTATCAGTCATAAAGCTTTATGTTGGTTGACGGCTGGGTGTTCAGTAGTTGCTGGGAACGCTCAGCTCTATTACCACATTGTGCCTTCAGCCTTGATACTCTTGTTGTACTTATTGTATGGTTGTCAAGCCATTCGATCGTAAACGAAACGACAATATAAACTAACAGAAAAGAATTACATGAAATAATGTTTCAAAATTTTATAATTTTACGGATCACTCTCAAAGGTGAAAAATTCTTTTCTATGTAAAAACAAATCAGCTTACCCTAGACACCACCTCAAATGTTTCTGAGGTATGCATTGCTAACGTGGCAAGTGCAGAGGCACACACTATTGAGCTTGAGCTGGAAAGACCTGAGCACGGCGGTATGCAACCTGAAAATGTTCGCTCTTAACAATGGACATAAATAAATAATTTATTCTAGGCTTGTCCCTATCAGCGTTTCTTCACCTCTTTCAGCATACTATCCATTAAGTTTACCGAAAATTTTGGGCAGTCCACGCAACTCATTTGTTTCTTCAAATCACTTGACACTGAAATGATTACACATATATAAAATTATAAAATTACAAATGTTAGCGCAGTGATCCAAGAAGCGCTTTAAAGGTAGCGTTGTACACCCATAACTCCCTCCCCTCTCTCACCCTTCCCCCTCCCCCCTCGCCACCCATCCCAACAAGCACCGTCAATTTATTTCAGTGGGATAAATTACCCTAACTTCTTGAACATTGGTGTAGCAAAAAAGTACCGATATCATACATGAATAATTTACCCTTCTCTCCCACAAAATTTTACCAGATTTCTATTTTTTTATCACACATCAAAAGATCATTATTTATTTCACTGCAATGAAAAAGCTTCTTTTTTGGTTCTCTTATAAGAGGCTTTAACAACGATACTATTAACAACATTAAATGGCGCTCATACTCCAACCATCTTCTCCAACATTGATGTTACATTGCCAGTGGAGGAAATACATTCAGCTTCAGAAGTCTTAAATCGGAAGCTTCCTCTAAACCAGTTTGGTATGAGTTTGAAAATTTCATATAGTGATCAGCTGTAACCTGAGACGAGAACGTTTAGGCCTTTAACAGAAACATGCAATCGTTCATGCATTCCTTTCCATCCGCATAGAAAATATTGATACCATTGAGGTTTTCCTCGACCAATCCATTCAGCATCCAATTTGTGCACAAATGGCCTGCAAAGAACATCACTCTTATCAACATGCCGCTTTTATATTATTTTGCAGAGAAAAGACAACAAACCTATCCAGCTATATTTTTAGCTACAGCTTATGGTTGGCATTCGTAAGGAACCGAAAATGTGGCAGTGAACTGCCCATTTACAGGTATACAGCTGCATTTTCAGACCAATAAGCTGCTCACATCTCGACGGGTTCGATGTGAACAGGATCGAGTCAAAAAGAATCTTAAAAATGGTGGATACGGATATTGTTGATCGGTGTTGTAGAAAGCGATTTCAGGTTGTTCACGATATGAAACAAGCACATATGTCGCTGCATCAATAGCCATCGGGAAAACACCATAGCCACTGTAGTCGATATGCTCACCTGGAAATGCGTATACCAAAACAACACATTAAAAAGTGTTCTGCTATGCAGCTAATGGTATACCTCTCCGGGTGAAAAAGTATCCGGACCGGAAATTTTAGTGCAGAAGCCAATAATTGTTCATGAGGAATCCCTCGCTACATTAAGGGGGGCATAGCAAAAGAAAAGTTGAACTTTTTTTGCCAACACAGATTCACCATCTTGGTTTCTGCATGTGCCGTTTGCTCCATTTTCCACAAAATGCGCGAAAGATGCTTGCTACTCTCTTGTGCAACTACTTTATCTCCGTTAGTTGTAAATACCCACACAAAAATCATCATGACGCTTAACACTTTTTTTCATTCTTTCACAATCTTTCACCTATATTTTTTGCCGTCTTATTCACCGCTGACTATATGCCTTTGCAATGTATACTGACAATTTGCAACATCTATACGATATACTTTTAATGTATATAAACTAGTATTCGATAGACAGACTTTTGAAGATGTGTACTCACGAAACGAAGAAACATCGACAGCTTTTCTCAGCGCAACTGCTAAGTATGCGGAAGCAAGCATGAATTTAATTTGAAGTAATTCTTTGAGCATTAATTATACTCCAATTTAAAGTTATTTGTACTAGTTTGTAAATACAAAACTGAAATACGACGTTCTATATATAACCGTACTACACAAAACACTCGTTAATATATGTGCCATATAAAATCAGTTTGGACAAAATCATTGCAAAATTGCGCGAGACATTACAAGAAAAACATGCCTGATTAGTTTAATGAATTATTTTCTAAGAAAATTTGAAGAAAACAATCTAGTAACAATGTTCTTTTAAAATAACATATCATAGTCGTTAAGATAACATAAATATGCGGTAAAATTTTGTTCGATAACTGTTTTATGTTAAACGAAATAACTTTTTTGAAGACAGCTTTTCTTTTCATAAGAAGTCGAACATAAATGCACTTCATCTATATATGAGTTCATTCAAAACACTTCTGAACGACAATAAAAAACGACGATTATTCAGTATGATTTGATGGCATTTCCACTGGCAAATGAAATGTACTATTAATTTATAATAGTATATTCCGTGGGGGGG
>JPKZ01000903.1:424534-459065 GCA_000803305.1 Toxocara canis
AACGACTCCTCAATAACGTTTCATAACAACAACAACTAATTTTAGGCAACATTCATTTTAAGTGAAAATCTGAATATGAAGTAAGTTTTGAGCAATTGTGTGCATTTATATACCATGTTCATGAAGTATTAGTTGAGAAATTTTTCGAGAAAATCTGATGCATCAGGTTAAATGAGTTCTCACAACAAGCAACACTAACCGATAAGATTCACTCTTCCCGGACATCGCACTAAATATTGTGGATCACAATGAAAATGTTGCTTGAAAATCTCCTTCAATTTCTTCACACTCATCTGTAAAGAGATTACGTCTCACAAAATGGCAATTACTGAGGCAGAAATTTTCAACTTTATACGATATATCATACATATCGTATACATAAGCGATATTTTAAAAGAAGCATATCTGCTAGTATCCACCCCACTTGGTGTCCTCCATCTATCTGCACTACCACCATATTGGCAACAATTCCTATGCCACGCAAGGGGTACGAAAACTGGGGAGCGACAAACGATGATGGCGCGTCGTTTAATGCGTGCACATAGTGCCGATTACGAACAGCGGCATATGATACAAACACTGAAAGTATGCCAAATAATGCAGTTAAGAAACGAGGGAGCGAGAGTAATGAACTGAATCGACGCTATCTATCTATGACGTTAAATCACAAGCGCCGGCCATGTAACGTAGCAAACGTACAACAACTGGAGCTTGCGGTTAATTACTAAACGGACCGTGCTGACAGCTCAGCACGGTGATGTTCACTTGGCCACCTGGAAACGCATTGCGGATAAATTATTGGTAAAAACATTTGACCAACGATGCAGACAATACACAAAGATCAGGAAAAGGCGAAGCGATTAGTCGATTTACGTGTGTTTACGACCATGGCGATACAAATGTCTCAGAAGCGATCGGCGAGCATGATCGAGGAGAAGACGGAAAACGAAACACATGCCTGTAGGTGGCGGCTATAGGGACACAAATAAAACCTTGAATATCAGCATTTGCTTTGAACGTACTTTTTAAAAGATGGAATAACTTAAGCGACCCACACTTACCAAATGTTCATAAATGAGTGATTGGCACGTGTTCGAGAAAGACCAAATACACTCTGGCTGCAGTGGAACGAGTCGCGTGACTGTCGCGTAGTTTGATGTTTGTTGCTGGAGTGCTCGTCAGCGACAAACATTAACGTGAATTCCAGTTATGCATAAATGCAATGAAAAAAAAATCGTTGCGCATTTATCATCTACGAAATATCACTAATTTGTGAAGGAAACACGCGAGATATTTTAACTATCTGAATTTCTTGATTTCATCATTTTTTGAGCGAAATTCGCACAGAAGAGTCACTCAACAAACGCGTCGACGAAGTTTTTTTAGCTTTTAAGCAAAAGAAGTTCGATGTCTGCACCATCGTCGATGTTAAACAATGAGGAAAGAAATAAAACTTTTCAAAAAAAAATCCATTTTAATTTCAACAAACGAACAGTCGGTCCATTTCGAGATGAGTAATACTGATGGTCAAATGATTTCGAATCGAATCGAATCGAATCGAATCGAATCGAATCGAATCGAATCGAATCGAATCGAATCGAATCGAATCGAATCGAATCGAATCGAATCGAATCGAATCGAATCTTTTATTCAATCGATAGGCAAGAACTACCTTTACGACAGTACAAAAATGATTTTACTTTACAACGTCAAAAGAGTTGTCGAGTTGATTCAACAAAAGTTATGAATGAACGCACCAAATTCCCATAAGACAAAGATCAACTCCTGTTCTGTTCGAGTGGAAAACTTTCAAAAAAGTAAAATAAAATAAAATAAGATAAAATAAACGCTCTAGCGTCTCGAACCAGATAGAATTCGTCAGTCGATGCTAAACAATGCTTGAATACATTCGCAACCAAACTGTATGAATTGTTTGCGCAATAAGAATTTCTTTTTCAAGAGATATTGCCGATAGCTTCAAAAGAAATTCAGTTTTCCTCTTCAAAAGCATCAACCAGAGATTTGTAAAGCACAACGATTAGGGTAATCTTTAAGAACTGCTTTTGTTTGTCCAGTTTGAAAAAAAAACTATCCTTGGCTAACCGTCCGACACACAACTTTTTTCAACGGTAAACCCAGTACAAGTAACTCAGCTAGCTGGTAAGGGGCGATATGCTGGTGAGCAGCATTAATTAAGCGTGCTAAAGTAATTTAAATAATGAGTGGAAATCACTTGATATATAGTTTATGGTAGTGAATTTCATTTGAATCCGATAAAAGCGCATGTGCTTTTCATATTGAACACAATAAAGGCGCAAAATTGTCTCCAATGTCCCAATTGATCGCTCGAACGTCGTTGGTGAACGACTTCGTTTGGCAGTACAAATCGGATTGTGGCAGCTGTTTGAAGCCGATTTTCCATTCGTTGTTGTTTTCGTTGAATTTAGCTCTTTATTTTTGAAATTTTTCTTTGTTTTTGGTATTTAATTTAGAAATTAATTCCTCTGAAATTTAATTGTTTAGCTTTTGCGATATTCGTTTAGGTGAATAATCTGCAATTAGCACAGACATCAACCTATAGATATTTCTTCATCGGTTAACAGAGTAGTTCGAATTTTTTAAAGAACATGCCTTACAAGTATAAGCTAACTAAGAAAGACAGTTGTGAGTGTTGATTGATGACCTCATTTATAAATGGAACATCCAGCGCCGCAAATAAAATTATTATTGTTGTTCGTTCTTCACTAAGATGGCTGATGATCGTAATCAATCATATGATTGCAATATTTTTGGCTAGAGCGAAAAAAAAAATGAAAGCATACAGTACAACTCTATGGCCATCGTAGTTGAAACAGTTCAATTAGATGAGAACTTTGGATTCGTCCTAATTATAAAAGAATACATTCCCTAAAATAACAATCCCCATTGTTTATACAGTTTTTAATTAGCCCTAGACAAGTGGTAAAGCATTACGTTTTTGCATACTAATCAAGCAATGAAGCGAAGTGCATCCCAAAGATTAGTAGTGCTAAAGAAGTGTCGTCGATTAACGAAAACGTGAGACATGATGAGCAAAATTATTTTTGCGATCATTATGCAAAACAGCCCTTAATATGCCCTTAAAAAGTGTCGCATATACATCGTTGCAATTTTGCAAATGCACGTAATCTTCGCGAAATCTTTTTGCTACTTATCAGGTACGTATAGTGCCGATTACGTGCAGCGAATAATGGGTACGTAATAAGTTTTTGAAAAAAAAGGAGTAACAAAAAAACCGTCCTAACAATCTTCTTAGTAAGCCATTATCATAATAGCGTGAAAACTTTTGGAAGAAAATATGTAACGAAATTACCGCATTAATATTTAAAAAAAAAAAATGTACGCAATCTTTCGGATAGCTCTATCGTACCGCTTACGTATTCAGGAACTAATGAGGGCAAAGAGGGTGCAATGAGATTGATTACAGTATCACACAACAACTTATAGCAGAGAAGCTTTTTATTACAAAGCAACGTTGTGGCTTAGTTTTGCATAGATATCGCATACGAGTGCAGCTGTTATAGCTTCGAAGCGACGAAATTTATGTGGCGAAAAGTCGATGAATACAAGTTAATTTCGCATAACGAATGGTTTAGCCACCAGATAGTGCATATTGAGTTTATAGCAAGAGCAAAAGTGGGCGAACTTTTAGCTAACAGCATAGGCTTTTGCCAATAATGCTTCTTTAATTCAAAGCTCCAAATCGTGAGGCAACAGAGGAAGGAGATCATCGAAATGTAGGCGAATTAATATCTCCTATCGCAAAGCTGGAGTCTAATATTGTGGAATGCGGATATACAGATTCGAAATTACGGCATACTACATATTAGCACTTTAAAATTGATCGCCGGAAGTCAAAAAACAGACGACAAACCTAAACAGTATCAATTTGAATATCCTGAGAAAATTTACTGCGTAAGAAGAATTTGAAATGCACACGATAATGCGTACCGCATTAATTTTTCTTTTTTCAAAGATATTTGCATAAAGAAGGGAAATGAACATTTGCAGTCAACGTTGAGTTGGTTTGGCAAGAAAATTTTTGCACTCTCCGGTAGTTCCTTCTGACAAACGACGACGATTAGGAACTTCATATTTTCTAGCAGAGTTTTGTTAGCAGAAGTTCGACATTTATTGATAAAAAATTTATTTCCTTCCCACGACTGCAAATTTTTTCATCATCTGTGCTGCACACTAGGCGATGGAGTAAGCGGTATTTCTTTTCCATTGGCGAATCTTTTGGTATATTAATTTTCAGCAAAGGAATATACATATAGTCCAGGTATAGAATAACCATGAACACACATATAGGCCAGGTATAGAAGAACTATGAACATGCATATAGCCCAAGTATAGAATAACCATTAACATGCGTATGGCCCAGGTATAGAGTAACCATAAAAATACGTGTAGCCCATGTATAGAATAACAACGAACGTACGTATAGCCAAGGTCTAGAATAGCCATGAACATACATATAGCCGAGGTATAGAATAACCAAAATGCGCATTAATCAATGCCAATCATAAATGAAAATTGATCATTTAATCAACAGACAAAATGCTCATCTGGACTTTAGAATGCGCATTCAATGATCCACAAGTAACTGAACTGATTGCACTCTAATAAACAAACGTTTATTGCAAATCCCCTTCACTGGTTTACTCAAAATCACTTCCGACATTTTTTGAAGATAGGAAATTCGCTTTAAGCGACAAAGTGAAAAGAAGGATGGACCACTTTCGTTAATATTACTCATGTGCATTATTTTACGCTTGTCATTGGTAGATACGCGAACTTCGTACAATCGTATCAAAGCTTTGAGATCGTTTTTCTTTTTTACTTCTAGTAGTTGTATGAGGCAGTTAGAGTTGGTTCGATATGGAACTAGATTTCCCCGAATCACGATATTCCAGAAATTCTCACATACTGAGAGTGCGTAAAATTGACTTTTAAAGTTCCGTGATGCAAGCACGTACGGTCAAAAATATAATTAGCTCTATTCGTCTCGAATCACACTTCAATGATGAAAAAACTCCGTCACAGCGGTGATCTACCTTTTTTTAACCGACAAGGAAGCGAATTAGCACCACAACACAAAATTTATGAAAAATTTCTTTTATCGCATAGCGAATGCCACTTGTCGACCATCGTAAAAGGTATTCCAGAAAATCCACGATTTTGCTCCATTGTTCAATTTTATGAATGAGGAAAACCTCCTCTCAAATTTTTGGGGCATTCAGAAACTGAAAAATACACCATTACGTATTGAATTTGATAGGCATTCCCGGACGGCAATCTGTGAGAGGAATAAAAGAAGAGAAAGAACAAATTCATAGTTGAGTGAGAATGAAAAGCAGAATAATGAAGACAAAACATAATATTCGACTGGTCATTCGTCGACTCTTAGATTGGTACAGCAAGTAATCGGAACGATATTTTCAGCGACGGACAAATTCGCCTTGCAATCAAAAAAGCGCATTGCTTATATTCCTCGTCACCCTCCCTCTCGTTTCCCCCCCTCCTTTAGTAATCTATTGATTTAGTGAAAATGGATGGGAAATTTCAAAAGAAAACTTCGCCCATGTATGAATACTAATGAAGGACGAATTCGCCATGGACAAAAGTTACCTCCTGGCCAATTAATATCCTCGAGGTGTGTATGTGGCTGCTTGGTGGAAAAAAAGCGGAAGTGGGTGGGTGGGGAGTAAGGGGGGGGGTGTGGAAGAAATATGAAAAGAAGGGCAGAATGGAGGAAGTAAAGAAGAAGATAGCTGCCTGACGACCTTCCATTCACTGTTGAAATTAGCAAGACATATGTATGCTTGTTTGCCAAAATTACGAGTGATGTGCGTGAAAGATAGATATTAAAACATCGTGATAAGATTGTCAAATGATCAATTAGAAGTGAGCGAATGAAAGGATTGCGATGGCAAAGAGACGCATAAGAACTGTAACAAATTCAAGATAGTAACATTTGAGATAAAGATTTTCGAGAATGATCTTAAGGAGGATTCCATTCGTTTGCATTAAATACTAAAGTCTTTGTGGAGAATTTTTAGAAGAAAAAAAGGTGAGAAAGAAAGAATCGAAGAGTTATAGTATCGTCGATATCATTTAACCCATTATGCTTTGTCTGTACGAAAGTGTTTGCTAAGAATTAATTGGTAATTTGATTGTGCAAAAAGCGAGTTTAGAATGCATGAAAAAAAGTCACTAATATTTACGTTGAGATACACAATGATAAACTAGTAGAAAATTGTAAAACGATAAATGAATGAATGTTACGTTCTAAATTAGCAATTGTATTAGCAAGATATCATCTCGTGTTCTTCAAACTCTAAGCGATAATGGTTGGGAATATTGAATTTTTTTTGAACTTTTCTTCTTCAGCCATATATCAATTTTTTCTTGTTTGGCCTGATGAAATGAAGTGAGATAATTGAAACCAATTGTGGTTCGATTTGTTTCATCCAAAACGCCCAAAAATATATTCTTCTCTTTTTTTTCCGTACAATGCAGAACAGAGCGTTTGTTAAATACTAGAACCAGAAGCTTCTTTCCTTCTATTCTCCCGTTTCCTGTTCAATGCAAAAACGAGAACCCCAGTCGAGTATCTAAGCACCACGAAGGATTTCTATAAGAAACAAAAAAAGAGACTGGAAGTGTATGTCAGATGTTAGCGTGATATGCGCTTTGACAATTTTGCCCATGGCATCGACCGTTTTCATGAGGTGACCCTTAAAATTTCGAGGATTGCAAATATATCGCTAAGAACTGATCAGTTATAAAGTATGAATTATTCAGAATAGAAAAAATGACATTGTTAAAAATGATTAGAATGTTTGGAAATGAACGGATGCTAAATAAACAAACATCGAATCTATGAAGCGTGTGATGTTTACAAAATCATATAAGTGAACGTAGAATTAGTAAAAAAATGGGTCAAAAAATTTCTGCCACAGAAAAACGCAAATTCACTTCCAAAAAGCGGTGCAATATGCCTTGATATAAATATAACAAACGAGTATCACATGAATAGAAAAGAGTAAAGTAAACATCAGATGGACAATTTCAGCAAAGCAATACGGCAAAAGAAGAATATGGCTGCCAAAAGTGCTAGTTTATAGTGGCATAAGTGATTGAGAATTGCACGAAAGGCTTGTATGCAACAATATCAGCACAATCTCATGCCTACATGCGTCATTGTAAGAGACACTTTAACTTTGTATGACTACTATAGAGGATCGATCAGCATCAGTCGATTCACTTCCTATCCGAGCAGTGCAACATAAGTGATTCAAGCAATCTCATTCTCTTTCCCAATTCCAAATCCTATTTTGTTCTTGCACAATATAGGAGTCAAACCAATGCTTCAACGGTGACAAAATAGCGGAAGTCGAATGGTTCGTCATAGAATACGCATTTCCAGACAATTGAGAACTGTTTGAAAAGGTGGTTTGCAAAGAGGTTTGCAAAAAGGTTTACCATTCAGGATAGCATTCGCTTAAAATGGGGTTGTTGTTCAATGCTGATATTTGCAAAGCTTATTAAAGGTTTGCTAAAAAGGTTGCAGTTGAGAATAGCATTCGCTTAAAGTGGGATTGTCTAATGCTGGTATTGTATTGATGCAACAAACTTCGTGGAATTTGTTGCCATCTGGAAGAATGCAAAAGTGAAAACACCATTGCAATTCATTCACTGTTAACCAACCAACCGTTGCTCAAATAGGCGATAATTTTAAATGAAATTGTAAAATTTTCTAAAATCAGTGTAATTTATGATAAATAATAAATATTGAAGAAGTGAGGAGTCGTGATCGAAAACATTTTCGAAAACATGCAAAAAATTTACGGTGGAGAAAAAACGATGGAAAAAACATTTGGAAAAATTTTACGTTTACCATTCAGGATAGCATTCGCTTAAAATGGGGTTGTTGTTCAATGCTGATATTTGCAAAGCTTATTAAAGGTTTGCTAAAAAGGTTGCAGTTGAGAATAGCATTCGCTTAAAGTGGGATTGTCTAATGCTGGTATTGTATTGATGCAACAAACTTCGTGGAATTTGTTGCCATCTGGAAGAATGCAAAAGTGAAAACACCATTGCAATTCATTCACTGTTAACCAACCAACCGTTGCTCAAATAGGCGATAATTTTAAATGAAATTGTAAAATTTTCTAAAATCAGTGTAATTTATGATAAATAATAAATATTGAAGAAGTGAGGAGTCGTGATCGAAAACATTTTCGAAAACATGCAAAAAATTTACGGTGGAGAAAAAACGATGGAAAAAACATTTGAAAAAATTTTACGGTAAGAAAAACGACAAAAAAAACAACCATCATGCAAAAAAAAACATGTTGTTTTGTTGAATTTCTTGTTAAAAGTAGTTATTCATATCCAGTTTGTTCCGAAAAATTTTACGGTAAGAAAAACGACAAAAAAACAACCATCATGCAAAAAAAACATGTTGTTTTGTTGAATTTCTTGTTAAAAGTAGTTATTCATATCCAGTTTGTTCCATCAATACGTCAACTAACATCCTCCCTTTGATCGTTGGCGAAATAAAGTTTCTATTGGCAATTGATAATTTCAGTTTAAAGAAAAATTTGTTGTAGTTGCTCACTGCGATCAATGAATATGGTCGCTTTCGATATAGAGAAGTTCGGAACGAATCGATGAACTTCACTAGTGCGGTGATTGATTGCGCGATGACTTAGGAAAGAATTTGAAAAATGAAAATATCAAGTCCGATTTTTTCTAAGGTCATAACGAACTAAAAATTTTTGAAGATGCGAATGGTGTGTCTACAAAATGGTGTAAAAAAACAGAAATAACAAAAAAAATGCATCTACTCTACTCGAAAAAATGGCATATGTATAAGGCACAACCCCTACTTGTAGGGACTGTGCCTTATACATGACGCACCTTCGAGTCATGCTTAGATTTGCTGAGGTCATTTGTTGTTTTATCCCATCGTTTTGGAATTTTAATATACGCGATTGAATTGTGTTGCTGACGGTCCCACAATAACCACCAAAAAGAATGACTGAATCATTCAAAATACAAACAACTGCGAATCAGTAATTAAGAAATTATGCGGAGAAAAATCTGAACGGTTCAATAATCTTTGCAATAGCTCTAAGAAATCTAAGGTTGCAAAGAACTAGAAAAGATGGAATGAACTGTGAGTAAACTCTCATACAGATCAATTTGCAGATCTAATCCTGCCACTCGTATTTGATAAATATCGTTATTATTGCATGTTACAATCTCATTACTCGACAAGTCTTCCATTCGTGATTAGAATTTGTGATCGAGACTGATATTGATAAGAAGCGGCTCGCAGCACTATTGATAATTGATACTTTTCATCCGTAACTCCCTATGAAGACGTAATTTTATTTTGATATTTAACCCAATAAATACTTAATCATTAATAATCGGACAAAGAAGCTAGAAATAAACGAGTGATTATTCGTGTTTCTGATACTGCATTTTGATAGCATCAGCTATTTTTACTGATCGACGAGATCGTTTGGAAATAAAAATTCTTAAATGCTGTGAGCAAATATTAGCAGCAAAGAATTTCGGACCGATTAAGAATTGAACTTTCGAATTTCTTAGATCATTTTTGTCACTTGGATCGAAGCTGAAATCAAAAATTTCAGCACAATCAATTATACTATACGGTGTTTGGGATTGCTCTCAGCATCTCAAAAATTTGCATAACAGAGATAATTTTTTGGAAGATATTTCAAATGGGCCATATTTCGTTCGGTTCATGAAGAGGAAAAAGTTACCATAGTACAAAAACGTTGTTCGATTTGGTTAAAAAAAAGATCAAGGCATTCTAAAAAATTATGCAAAATTTTTGTCGCATTTATACCCCCCCCCCCAAGTTTTACTGTTTGATACAGCTAATTTTTATTAACGACAATTATACCTGTCTCCGTCAATGTCAGTGGTTGCGAAAATCGTTTTTCGATTTCACCCTCGCTTTCTGAACAACTTTTGGTCACGTATATATGAACCATGAATAGCCGAGCGAGAATTTGCATAATTAAATAACGGGAATGTTGCTTAGAAATAAAAATCTCCTCTATACTAAACATTTCGGCTCAAAAAAAAACTTGTTGTTTTTTTCTCCTCAAAAATAGGAGATAATGGCCACACTTCAAGGTCTTTTTAGTTGAACATCGATGAAATCGGAAGCTATTTTATTCACCTAATCCGCAGTTACGAAAATTGAAAAGTGTTGCGGCAACTGGAAGTATTCATTGATCGGAATGAATGAAATTGGCAACATGGTTGTTTAGGTCGAAGCGACGGATGGAGACGTTGTATTCATGCCACTACTTTTAAAAGCATCTGATTTTAAGAAGATCGCCTCTTGAAAATTCGTTACCCCACTTCCGCCTCCTACCCTCCCCCCCCTTTCCTCTTCCCGCGCGACCCACGGTTTTGGGCTGAAAAGCATCCTTGCAGTTCAGAAATGCAACCAAATCTTAGCAATCCAATCCCGCCCATCACTCATCGAATAAACTGATTCAAGGTAGCACTCGAGGTGAAACGAATCTCGACCAAAGGGTCCCAATCATGAAGCACTTTGATCACGAGGAACTCTAAGATTCCACTAAAAAGTCGACAGAGTTAGAACTCACAAGCGGAGGACCACCTCCACCCCTCCCCCCAATCGAGGTGTAAGTTGTGAATTATTTTTGCATATCGCAAAATTGGTGGTTTAAAGATATTCAAATCATCAACCCTTGCAGAATTGATATTCACTTTCAAATCTTCCTAAACAAATGGTACCGAACGGTATCAAAAACATAATTGTTCTCAATTGTTGCGATTTCTGCTCTCCATATGAGGCGTCCGTCGTTTCACATATGCAACGTCAGGTAAGTTTTACATCGCTTGAGGAAGTGATTTCATTTTTCGAATGTTGAATCTGTTGAAGTAAGCAGCCGAAGTTTTCATTATAGGTTCAACTGCGACAGTCGTTGACGATAATACAAGATAATCTCCTTTTTTGTGGGGTATTAATATGGTGCTATACTTTTTACGAGTCAAAAACAAATATGTTTTAATCTTGAGTGCACTTCATCGTCATTGCAATTATGCAGAAATGCTTGCTTAGTTTTAGCTTTACGCAGATTTTCCATGTGCTCACTTATTCCGATTAACTGATATGAAGCAGACAAAGCGATCAACGAAAATTCGTTAAGCTTAGTTGATAGCGTTTCGTTAAGAAAGAGATTTACCCAACATTGGCATCAACACAATTAGGAATTAGCGTTCACCTTCACTCACCTTCTTTTCCGTGAGCTATTTTTTTGGTAGATAGAGAGATCGCAGACCGCCCTCAATGGCTTATAAATACGGCGTTCAAGACGCGTTTCCTTTAGTTGAAATGTTTCAGCTTTAACTTATTGCTCATTATACTTTTCGTTGATAACCTCAAAGGATTATTTCGAAAGTCAAACTTAAACACTTCTCGAGGTTGTCAACGCTACCAAAGTGAAAAAGTTGACTTTTTTCTTTGTAAATGATAAGCGCAAAAGCAATTTTACTTATTGCTCGCATATGAAAGCGCATCAAATGCTGTGATTATCGTTAAAATAAATTTTTCAATCTTGAGGACAGACAAGAATATTTGAACCTTATACAGTTATGTGCGCCTCTTCACTAGCTGAACAAGTTGCTCTGAATTGTGCAATTGAGAGTTCCATAACAGTTTTTCTTCCTGTGGAATTATTCTTTTTGAATCCACAAAAAAAAAATTCGAAGTTAATGTAGCAGCTTTCTTTTCGTTCACCCCTCTTTCCTCCCCCCTCCGCTCCACTCATCATCACCAGTTTTTGTCGTATCGGAAGGGCTCTTTTCAAGCCGATAGACGAACGCGAAAACTATCATTCCAACTTTAAATTATAAGGAAATCTTGTTCTCGCGATCATATGGTCGAAATCGAATTTTATATGGCCGTCACAATAGTTAATTAATCGGTGGTCCTTTTGTTCTGTACTAATCTCTTATTGCTGCGGTTGCCAGAAACGTTGTCATTCCAGAATGGATTTGCTCGAGGTAAGAAGTACTTTATAAAGTTTTTAGTAGTAGTGAAATCCCATTGAATATGTTCCTATCGATAAATGACTAAATTTTTTTCTAACGAACAAGCATTCGATTCTTGAAAATCACAGTTGGAAGAGGGCTCTGTATGAATGAAAAGTTTATTGAGGTGTTTTAAGTGGGATCATGAGCACTAATGAATTTAAGTGACGTGTGGAAGATCGCATGGGACTGTTTCACAAGAAAAATTACCCATATGGGACTAACGCAACGATTGAAGGTATTGGCAGTTGTGGAAGTACGGAAATAAAGACACTGCAATAAGTTATATATTTTTATTTTTATACTTTTATACTTTTATACTTATACTTTTAATAGCGAAACTTTGACGTATTTGATTGCTTGCCCGTAGTACATCTTGGTATACACCCTTAACGCTAACCGCTTTCACTGTAATCTGTTATCTTCCAATAATCTTGGGATTGATTACACTTTGTACAACATCGTTCGTTAACTTCGGTCTTTTTTCGATGCTTATCTTAGGAGTTTTCTTAGAAATTTTTACAAATCTTATGCTTTAGATTATTTGCTGTTCGCTCGTAATTTAAGCAAAAAACTACCGAAATCGCATTCCACGTATGTAATTTTTTGCAAATTACTTGTTTGAAGTGCTGTGAGATCTTAGTTTTATAGAATGCTTCTCGTTACGATTAGATGGATGGTATTGCTTATCCCATTTCACCTATGTTCGTTCTTTTGTAACAACCATTCAAAATATATTTATAGGGAATGATTTTTCATTTTTCATATTCTTTTCTTCGGAATTCAAATCTATTCTCGAGTACGATGGATTTCCAATTACAAATTTTCGGTTAACAATAATAACGGAACTTTTCTAAACAACTATTTCATCGAAAAAATTGAACTAGTAGAATAATATCACAACAATAATCTTGTTATACACCGCATTTATAAAGCAAAATCACTCGACTATTTGAAATAACTTTGGTTAACATTGGGAACCGTTGTTATTCACTACTGCGATCGTTTACGATGATTATCTTTTACTGGCATTAAGTGCTTCACTTAATGAGCTGTAATGTAAATAGAATTTGTTGACAACAAATTTTTCTTTAGTTCCTCAATCTCGAATAAATGCTTAACGCTTTTTCATCACAATTGTTCGTTGATTGAATAGTAGAGAGTAAAACTTGTAAGTGTATATTTGCTGATTCGAGTAACCTTTCTGCAAGAAAACACTTATGCATATTCGATATCTTTCGTACAGTACTAATGAAAAAAGTATTACTTAAATAGCATATTTCTTTCGCGTCAAATGTCTATCTTACTGGCAATAGCCAACTTAAAGACTATACGTTACGTGAATTTCGACTAATAAAAATTTGTTTATTTTTTAAAGTTAGAATAAAAATGCCTGTCTTTTAAAATTTAGTCACTTAATGAAATTAATTGTTCGTCTAATTTATTGCTTTAAAAATTGATCATTATGATGGCTTAATAAATTGTTCATAGGGCTTATCATATTGCAGAGGCATAAGAAGCTTAATCGTAGAAATTACCAGTTGCATCTATCAAATGTTTTGCTCTCATATTTGATCTCTCGACAACGAAATTCCTATTGCTTTATTGTGATCCACGTAAGGATCTCCAATTGTTATTTGATGCCAAAGTGATTCGTTCACTGAATGACGATAAAAATGAAGCGTGAAAGATCATAGAAATTCATCTTTTTCATTCTAATAACTAATTTCATGCTCTTAGCGACGTTTTCGTATAACTGGCAGCGATTTCTTAAGCGACATTCTGCTTCAAATAAAAATTCGACGTGAATACTCTAATAGATGAGTTAACTCGTAAAAGTGGTCAAAACTGTTGAGTTAATTTTGTTGTTGTAGTCATATTAAGGTGCGCGAATTTAAGTGAGTGGAACCAATCTTAATGTCATCTTGATCGAGTTGAAATCTTATGAACGAAGCGGTTCGGCAAACATTTGGAATGACTGAAAAAGTGAAAAAATTTGAAAACGAAAATCTCTTGAAGGATGGAACTTTCCATGCATTCGATGCCATCAACATTAGTTGACTATTTTATTGCGGTTATTCCAATAGTTCAAGTGCGGTTTTGGTTCAAAAATTGTTCCCAGCAAGATTTCGGTCTCGATGTACTGCGCCGTGAAACGAGAATCAGAAATCGGTAGCTCGCAAGAATTCTCGGAAAACTAAGAGAGTTGAACAAGAGAAGGGAGCTGCTCATATGTGTGGCATCTAGAAAAACACTATGAGAACCGCTGTGCTAGAAGCAACACACATCTAAACTATACAAATATTCATTAAGAAATGAGATGAACTGATCGAAGCATATGCGTATTAAAATTGACCTTTTCGCTTCGTATTAACATTTCGGTAATATCTATACAATTGACATAAACAAATATGTAACTGTTCATTTTCAAGCGATGATTGCAAAACTGCCTTTTCATAATGTGTTCTGCAATTTGTATAACCAAGAAAAAAAACATGAGTGAGTTGCTTATGCTGGGTTGACTTGCTTGTGGCGACTTGCTAGAAAAACAAGACTTGCTAGAAAAAGCTGCGTTCCTTATGAGCATACGGTGAGATGAAGCATATTTGTGGCGATCGTAAAAGCACTCACTCACATAAACAATATTCTTTAATACACAACTGATGCGCGTAAACATCAATTTTGTAATTGCTAGCACGTTTGAGCGCTTCAGTAATCTCAATGACTTACAAAATATTTTAAAAAAAACTACGCAATAACTAATTTTTTCTTTCAACTACGCAACACTGCCAGCTTACATCACAATAGCTGTATTGTAGTTTCCCGGTGAGCGTCATCGGCGGAATTTTAGAATAATCCTCATGATTATCGTCAAACGACACAAATAAAGAGCCTCTCATCAATGCGTTTTTATCATGCGAGTAATTCCTACCATATTTTTATCGCTTTTGCTCGCTATTCAGTATTCGCCTATTTAATTCTATGTGTTCATGACGACAAATTACGCATTGCCATCGTGAATATTGTTTTCATTTGCAGCGATGAATTGCGTTCATATGCATCGATCATTATGCGACAGGCCCTTGCAGGTTAGATGGCGAAGGGTAGGTGGTCAAAGTGGAAGTTCTTCATTCGAACTGTAATTGTCCAGCTCACTTGCAATGATTGGTAATTAGAAATTTAATCTTTGAAAAGTAAAAGAAAACCTTCCCAGTTTTTTCGTTTGATATTCTCTTCATTGCTTAAAAAGTGAAAAGCTTTTTTTTTTAAATTTTTTGTTTCTCGTTCTCCATCTGCAGTTCAGTCGGTTTATCGCAAAAAATTGGCGTGCTGGAGTGAAATTTCGCTCTTTGCTGAAAATATTTCGCCTGTTTTTTGAATTTTTTTCCGCCGGAACTTCATGCTTAACATAGAGCTTGTAATTAGTGAACGCTTTGAATGTTCATTCAAAAGATCATTCGTGAATTTTGCATAGCGTCTCTGAGAGTTCATAGCATGCCCATTGTTCTGAGTGAACAGTTCAGTAAAATTTTCAATCGTTGCTATCAATGATCAGGAAGACCATATTTCAGTGATGCGTTTTTCCAGTTTTTTTTCACCAGTTTATATGTTCCCAGTCATGCCAAGGATATCATTCTCGGAAAATGTGCTCGCGAAAATTCATTCCCATTCCCATTCAAAAATTGGATTGTTGTTCCTTCTTTGATACTTCACCACATGCCCTCCTTTTACCACATTGTTGTTCCTCCCCCCTCCCCCTATTGCATAAGCGTTCCCTTAATTCAAAAGTGAGCTCGAAATTTTCACTGGTGAATTTCGCAAGCTTACACCACATGAATTTCTTCAACAGAAATCCACTGATGTACAGTGTTTCAAAAATATCATTTTGCAAAATTTTTCTCTGAAATGCGCGATTGTTTTCGGATTTTATTGAGTGTTTTTTCTTACAGTGGCATTATCGTCGTTGACTTGAATTTACATGAATTTTATTAGTCCAATTAGTCTAAATTGTCGTAGAATGTTTGAGAATTTTCTGTCGGCGATCGACATTGTCGAGAATAGAGAACTTTTTTGAATATTTAATGAGTGACGCTCAATAAAAACGATACTCCAGTGGGAAAATTTTAAGAATCTCTACTGATGTTTCGCGCAATGAACTTAGCCTAAGTTTTGTTAAATGAAAATTCGATGTTAACAGTACGACAAAATGTGCGCAAAAAAGTTTGGTTTCAGTATCAATATAACGTCTCTTCCAATTTCCCTTTTCAAAATCTTTACGATCATTCCGTAATTATGAGCAACTCCTTCAATTCGTGATTATAGAGGTAGAAAATGATCCATTGATCATTTCAAGTGGTGGTGCAAAATAGATGAACAATAAGAAAATTAAGTTTCTGATACTAATTTTGAGAGAGGGGTGAGGGAGGGGTCTTTGTCTTAATGATTTGATAATTACCACAGAAAACTCAAAGAATTGCAGTAAAAGTTATTGAAAAGATAGGATACATCCAAGACCGTACGCAATAGTACATTGTATTTATTGTGCTCATAGCCATATTTATTAATATGAAATCGATCGCCTTTTATTGCCCAACTCGTCATCATGATTCCTAGAAAACATCATCTGATATGCATGTGCTTATCGAATTTGCAAACTTCGATTATCTGAAAAGAGGAAGTGGTAAAGTGCCGCATCTCCCATTTGAAGGGCGAGAGGAAATCAAGATATTTATTAGAGTCGATATTCACATAAGTATCACCTTGGAATACTTTATGAATCGAAAATTTTTTTGTCAGAATTGTGACCAATGAAAACGTTTAGGACATCTCTCATTGAATGGTTTTGCTGTTGCTAGTTAGTACCAAGAGTGCTTACAATGAGAAAAGCATTAGAGCAACTCTTTACGAGCACTAATCTTTAGCATTAAATGTCATCGATTTTATGGCAACAGGATAAAAGCATGCCTTATGAACACCTAAAAAGCACTGTCTCAGTTGAGTTTGTTAGGTTACCCGAACGTCGACCATAACTGCCAGTTTCTACATGTGAGAAATCGCATGTGTTTCACATTGATAGATCGACATGTACCTAGCTCGTCGATCTATCAAAATCACAGTTTCTAAACTAAACGAATTATACGAAAATGTTACAGTAATACTGTAGAATTTTTATTACTGTAATTGTTACTATTTATCGTTGCAATATTACTATATTCGTTGCAATGTATAAAATTCAGTAGGCAACTACTATACAATTACTACATCGCAATTACTGTATTATCGATACTATACAATATATTATTTCATTTGTTATAATACGCTATTGTAGCAATATCTCGCATTCACAAATTTGCTCTTTGCGTTTTCGTATTGGAATCTTTAGAAGCACTCGTAATGCATTTGGCTAAAAACGAGGATATGTTCAGCGGCGGATCCGCTCATGATCCACCATGTCGATCTGCGACTGTGTTAAATTAATCTTCAAAGCTATTATTTATTACTTTCAGGGCGTATATGCTAAAGAAGTATTAGAAATATGCATAACAAAGAATTAGTGCCGTATAATACATTTTTGCGTTATCCTGTCAGTAATTAATACGTTACGATGACAAATTTCTTTCTTTGGTCAAGCATTTTCTTTGAGTCACAATTCACAACGAGTAGTATTATTAAATGGTCCAATATGCAGAATGAATTTCGATGTTCATGAAGCTTTTATGGACGCCAATACGAGCTCTGAAGTGCATCAATTTATTAAGAAGTTTGTCAACATTGTTTCGTTTGGGTTATCTGATCCTTGTCCACACAGTTGCATGGCATCTTATCCGTCGATACTAGCTCTGATTCTACTTTTGTTGTCCTCTTCCTCTGCGTTTTGGGCGGGATGAGAGAAACGCTTATTTCAAGCACGCCATTGGCCATCATTCTAGGATTGAAGGGATGCGGTGCGTACGAAGGGGGAGGAGGGCGGAGTGGGAGGGGAAGGTGGGACGTCGACTAATTAATGAAGATATATTCAGCATTGCTTCTTATCACATAAATAGTCGCTTATTGACCCATTTGTAGGCATTCAGTGGTTTTACTTCATTTTTTAAAATGTATACACTTTTCAAATTTTTTAAAATAAAACTATAGTTTGTTTTTTGTTACTCGCAAAAGAGGTTCTTCTATGTAGAAATTTTCGAATCAAATTTCGCATTGTCCAATCAAATAAAATTCGACTCGATAAATTAGGGAAATGAACCGAAGAAGAAATTTCAGATTATATACTCTCGCCATCAAATATGTAATTCACTTGTCAAATTTATGAAAATTTGTAAAACGTCATAAAATATTAGCGTTTTTTTCGGATGTAGAATTGTAAAAATTTTCTTTATGAAAAATTGTAAAAATTGCAAAAATTGTACGAAAATTGTAAAAAATTGTAAATCTTGTGTTGTAAAAAATTAAAAATTGTAAATAAAAACGAAAAATTGTAAAAATCTTTGTCTTCGTTTTTGTCCGCTTTCCATATTTTCACCTTTCGTTGCGTTATTTTGTTGAAAAAGAATAGCAAAAGTGTGTTTTTAGTGAACGAAATTAGTGTGAGCACTTTGGAAGTGAACTATGCATACTTACATATTTATCGTTGCGGAAGTTTCATTCTTGAAAAAAAAAAACACACTTCAACATTTTTTTTTCAGCAATATCAATGCCGTATTTTTATCTTCATCTAATTTTGATAGCAATTATTGTCGGTTTTGCGATAAGCGCTTCGATCAAAACGGGAAGGATACCATGCAATGTTGATAAGGTGAACGCTTTTCCTGGATTCATATTAATTTACTCGGATGTTAGAATGGATACAATAAAGCATTCTATTAGGTTCAAAAAAAAAATTTCGAACGTTTTAGAGGAATATTCGTTTTTGTGAAAAGACAAATTCAAAATTTATGAGCTCATTACGAGACGTCGATAAGTGTCATCATAAATCTGTAATGGAGTTGCTTAGATAGCCACAAAGAAAACGTAGACTATCAGCGTAAATATGCAAATTCAAGGATCCTACGTTGCAAAAGTTTATCTTTTTTTTTTAAAAAAAAATCAAAACGACAAAATCTATATTAATATGGAATGCATTACAAAGTCCCAAAATAAGGCTTCCTCTCTTTTTTTTTTTAAGATTTACGAAATTGAATACCATTCAATTTATTTTGTATTCATAAAAATTTTTAGTATCAAACTTCTTGCTGAAGTTTCTAATTATCGCTTAGTCGAGCTCTAATTCAACGAAAGTCTCTATCTCAATGACAATTCTATTTTATTTATTCCACACTATTTCCCTTTTTTTTTTCTTTTCATACTATCAATTAATATTGCTTAATGAATTCAAGTTATCGTCGTCATTTACATAATCGTTTTCTTTTTTCCAATGAGGCAATTTGTGGTTCAATTGACGATAGAAATTAAAAACTTAAGAAATCTTATTAATTCTACGGTATTAATGCTATTCGAGATGGGAAACGGACGGAAAGATTAATTTCTCGGTCTAATTCGATATCATCACTTACCTTATGGTTTCGAATTGATTTAATGGATCGATACTGAACGAATCAAATAAATTTTATTAAATTCTCGATAAGGCATTAACCAAAAGCTGGTTCTTTTTTTTCTTGGATAATTTCAGCCAAAAGCTTTAAACTTGAATGTAAAATTTTCTTAAGAATGTTGAAATCTATTTTTTTCAGTTTACCGATGAACAACAGAAACTCGTCGTACCGTCATCATTATTAACTTTCGGTACGATAACGGATATGATGAAATTCGCACAAAACAAAAGTTCGTTTTTTATTCATTTGCAATCTTTTAAACATAAGCAAATGCAAACGTTTTTGCAAAAATAATTGATAATTTCGATGCTTTACGTATATGCATACGAATATAGCAACATAAAGTGCAAGATAAGATAAATTTTTGGTGAACGAACGTTTTACGTGTGGGAAGATTCTTAATTTAAATTGCGATTGATGTACAAATCTATTAATAGTGGCTACAAAAGTTGCTTTCGTAGTTATATACAAGCCACAAGCATATAGTACAATAGTCTTTTGAGTCCTCAGAGACCACTTAATAAAGTTAAAAGCTTAAATGCTTCACATACGACACAACATCGCTTCGGGATTACCTGTGCATTGCGTAGAAAATACGGTCGCATTTGCTTGTTTATTATGGACATTCTCTTAGGTGATACTAAGTTCAGTGAAGGCGTTTATGCGTCATAATTTATTATCCATTGCTCTTAAGATATTTTCCACTTGCACAACTGAGATTCCAAACGATACTCATAAAGTGAGCCGAGAAAAAAAACTGAATCAATATGAGATTAAAAATCTATTGTTTACTGCATTCATTAAATTCTATTAAAGAACACTAGTGCGATTAAATGAATGAAAGTATTCAAATATTTTTCGAAACTTTTTTCGTGTTTCATTAAACTTTTCTTTGACGATATGCAGAAAAATATTTCGTATTGATCAATTTCAAAAAAAAAGTTTGTCTTTGTAACAGTGAAGAAATTTAGAAAAATATTCCCAACAGATACACTCATAAGGCAAGCTTGTAAAAACTTTAAAAGTATCGCTCATTAAGTTAATGACAACTTTTTTTCTAACGAAAAAAAAAACAACGGTTTTTCACAGGTTTTCATCGAAAATAGTAAATGTACTCTAATTTTTAAGCTCCAGAAAAATCACTTGCGGATTTGGATATCTCTGAAGCACATGAGTGACAAAATTGTGCAATTTAATATAGGCATTTTAATTTAATCACGCTCAAAAACAATTGCATGCTGGGCGGAAATTAGGATATTCGCACATCACCACGAAGTGTATTTTACCTACGTTATGATAATTTCATTAATTATCTCAGTAAAGAATCCACATACAAATTCCCAGAGGAAAAACGGCGATCGACCAGTCGGATTGAGTAACTCAATAATACTGGAGTGAATATTTTTTGATACACTGAAAAAATCTTGATGTTGAGTGTCCCCATTTCCTTTTTCTTTCAACTACAACGGCAGATCCTCATTTCCTTCCTCCTTCAACTGCAACGGCAGACCCTCATTCTTGTTGCGGTGTTTAGTCGATCGCTTACTGTTTGAGCATTTAATTCGAGATTCAGTTGCTTTTAGATTGTAATCGAAGACGTCACTCACATGAGAAGGCGTACTTTTGTCCGTCAGCTCCATCAAATACGGATCCAAGCGATTGGCCATGCGTCACTTACACCGACTTATGCGATTTAAGGCCTGATTGTCCAGGCAAAGAGGATGAGAATCCCACATTCTGCATGTTCCATCAGCTGGTTAGTCGCTGCTTTTTGAGTGGAATATATGTTCCTCGTTAGAAGTTTTGCGAGCTCAAAAATCAAACGTTTTTTTGTAAATCCAGAATGTCAATCAATATGCGCCAAGCGGCTCATATGATCGCGCTTTGTCGATTCAGTCCGGATTCATATTGATGCCACCCGCCTTATTAAGAAAAGTTTCTTTTTCTGCCAAATGACCGAATGTAATATCCGTACAATTTTTCCTTGATACATTAAAGTGCCTCTCATTTCGTCTTGGATTGATGAATCGCTTCTGAATTCGTAATGTAATCCATTTCATAAATCGCAAATGGCATCTGTCAAATTTCATAGATCCTACTTTAGCGATTCCCGAGTTGAAAATGCAAGACAAACGGTCACACACATACATCCATTCCAATAAATACCAACTGGATCGCCGCCATAATAATGGAAGCGGATGACACTGGAAGGTGATCTAGAGCGAGCTATATACACTATCATTTCATGTGGATTTATATCAATACATTATTTGGCCCAGAAAACGAGAAAAAAGGAACGGCTAGATGAAAGTAATGCGCAAAGTTGAATGCTGAACAGACGCATGAGATGGCAGAAAAACTGGCAAATGTTTCGTTACCTTCTAACTTCGTCCATCTCCCCATGTATGCGCATCCCAAGCGGATAAAAAGCCGCCGGTTGATTAATAAGTGCACAACTGGTAATAAATATCTCTAAATAAACGCGTAAAAATATTTGCTTGTTTGGCGATAAAATGTTTTGTGATTTTCGGTATAGTGAGCCACCCAAACTCAAACGATTAACTTGAGAATGGATACTGCAATATCGAATATGGACATTGGTTATAAAGCATTCAATTTGGAAATGGGGTCTCTAACATAAGAGCAGATTGCGCGAATCAACGTCATATCATCTCATCTAGGCGATTAAATGGGTTCTAAGAAGTTCTTAACGATGATGTTGTTGGATATTGTTTTCTTAGCTACACAATGTATTGTTTACACCCCCTACATATCCTTGCTTAACTGTTACCATATGCAATGGTTAAGCAGAAGTGTTAGTGACAAAAAGACTATTAGCTATTCAGTATCAAAACATAATTAAGTAAGGAACTAATATTTCACCACTCCCGGCACCTAAAGTTCTTGGAAAGCCGATACAATCACTATGGCGAAGACAGCTAGCTATCCAGCATGAAAACATTATTAAGCAGGGACTAACACTTCACCAACTTCCGGTACCCAAAGTTCTTGAAAAGCCCATACAATCACTATCATCGACGACCCATGGTCAATCTTCTCCAAACCGCGCCGTAAACGGAGGTGCTTAATGGGACGTGGAGGAGACTGGTCAGGAATGTGATCAGAGACTGCTAAAGATGACAAGATTTCTAGATGTTCCATCTATCTGAGCTTTAGACTGATTCATGAATTTTGGCTATGCGCTCTTTACTTACTCTTTTCATCACCGTTATGAAATTTCCACTCTGAATTCGTCGTAGCCCGAAGAAATACTTTTCAAAACGTGAAATTGATGTATAGCCAACAACTCTCTAGGTATTCTATACAATAATATTCAATCGAGTTTCTAAAATAACAAATATCGAATCTATCAAGTCAGGCGTTTGTTTTTGTCGGAAAAACGTCGAGCCATAAAAACGTCTGACCGCTTTGTGCGAAACATATCGGGTCTATTGACACAGATATGGGCAATTGCTGAGAAGTAGGAAACTTATTAGACGGATGAGTGTAAATGTAAACTTGAGTTTATGCGTAAAAATGAACACTATTATAAGCTTATTATTAAACGTAAGCACATGCACACGTTTTACGCTCCAGCACGTTAAACTGTGATTTGTTACGCGAGTTGTTATTAGTTTTATTTTGGCGAGAAATTTGCTATAAGTTCAACTAAGCGAGTGTTTTCTATTTGTTGAGACAACAGAGTGAGAACAGACCTATAAAAGACCTCTTTTGTCCATCCTATAGTAACCAAGTGTTGCGCTCTATTTGAGTCCACTTTTTGAAATATAATTTGCCTCATCACAATCGTTTTCTCAGCCAACCGACCTTTTAATGATTAATTCGAAAAATGCAAATTCGAGGGAACCTTTAAAATAAAGAGATCTCATTTGCATAGCTTTGTTTATACAAATATTAAAACTTAGCTGATGATAGCAAGAATCGGTAGTATATTTTTATGGTCCTAAACTATTTTAAATGCGTTTATTTTAGTTCTCTACAAATATGTTTTTAAAAAGCTGTTGTTCAATTCACAATATGTTACTTCATCCATGCGATGTTCTTACTAAAATCTCGAGCAAAACTACAAATATGCTCAAGAAGCGCATAAAATTCCCCATCCTCATATGTAAACATAGTTCACAATTCAAACATTTCCATCCTTTAACAGTGAAAAGTACGATAGGAGAAAGAGGGGGGCGGGGGGGGGGGGAAGGGGAGGATATTTTGGCAAAGAGGTGGGGATATTTCAGCTGCGTAGCAATATCGCGTTTTCACGGGTGAGTGTATGAGTTAAAAGAGAAATGCGAAATTAAAAACACACCTTGTAACGAGGACGTTCAGAATCTTTAGCAGCCGCAAAGAACAGTTGGAGTGATGTTAAGTACTTCTAAGTGAGATGGCATGTGGAAGCAACCAGTAGAAGTAGTGAGTAGCACTAACATGCACAATTTTGGTGTTGATGTCTATTTATTTTGGTGCTGATGTCAGCAAGTACCACTGGTTACATAACACCGGTCACGGTCCTGAGCGAGGGGTACACTAGTAGTATAAGTAACTAGTACCACAATTAACATTTATGAATCGTGATAAGTTAGCTGTAATATTAGCCAGTGAGCAACGTTTAAGGTTGTTAGTGTGTGCTCACATGGGTTCATCCGATTTGTGTGAGCCATAATATGACAGGTAACACCGATTTGTCTTGTACGGTTCTCATCATGAATTTCGCAAGTGCTTGAAATTCGTAAATTCGTTTTGAATGGTGATAATTTTCAGCGAAATGCCGAGATGAACGGTATTCGACAAGCAATGGCTGAATTGGCATTGGCACGTTTAGAAGAAATTACCAAGAGGAGGCATCATTAATAGATACAGCAGCGCTCAAGCTTTAGCACAGGATTCGTCAACCTTATTCTCTACCCACTGCCTTGCTATTCCATACTTCGAATCTTAACCGCCCTCCTATTTACTAAATTTCCGAAGATTCCAATCACATAACTGCCGCGCGTAATGTAGATTGAAAAAAAAAAAACTTCACTACACTTTAAAAGACCTAGCACTCTTTTCTCCATCTTTCACACGGAAGCCGCAAGTGAAACGGGCATTGATGTACTTAGCAGTGCAGTTTAAAACCATAGTTTTATTCAAGGTTATACTGATGGCTCCTCGTTTAGGTGCTCGAAGCCATCATTCAGCACCGTAAAGAATTTCACTTCCCACTTTGATACTATTTATAGCGCTTTGATATCATAACATCAGCAGTTGCCTTCCCAACGGATGCATCATCAATGAGCTCATGTCGCGAAACTTTATTGCCATATATTGACCATTTTCTTGTCCAACGCGCCAATAACACTGCAGACTATAGTAGTAATTGCAGTAAGTATTAGGCTTTGAGGTGCCATACAAAGAGCCTGAGAGGTCGTCCAATAAATGGTTCACGCTTCTGCCTCTTAGGAAAAATGTCATTTCGACATAATTATGAGTCAATTCACTTTTCATTATAGTTCAACTCTCTGGAATCAACACATAATGCGCATTGCAATAAACCGATTTAAAACAAATAATGAAAAAGTACTCTTCGATGTAACTCCATGGGAAGTATTTCAACAATTTAACCGGTCCCCTCCCCCTCCTAGTATGGACGCTGTGCCATATCCCGATATGGTATAGTGAAGTACAAGAAGTACATGTGCTTGCTGATGTACTGATATCGCTCTGCTCTAGGATGCCTACACGGGTTTTACGCGACTGAAACCAACAATAGTCAAAATCAACCTAGGTGACTGACTAGATTTCATTGGCAAGCACTCCTATAAGCAGTATTACAGTATCATTCATAATTCTAACTGGCAGTTCGCCAAAGGAGTCTGCTGATATATATGTGTGAATTTTTAAAAAAATGTATTTATTTCACGTTTTTTTTTTTTGCCTTCTTGATCTGCTGTGAGACTATATATAAATGTGAAGCTTATCATTCCGGTTCACTTGTTCACATGAAATCGTCATGTACGATGAACTTGCGGCTACAAAATGCACCAAAATCTTACTTTGTACTTCAATTAAACAGACAGTGCATTTAGAAGATAATGAAGAACAAAACAAAGCAGGCAGACACAGACAGATACAATTTGACTACAGGGTTTGAAAGTAACACTATATTACTGCCGGGAACAGCAATGAACAACCGAAAAACGAATCCTTTATAATAGCACCGACTCGGACAGTTATTGTTATCTCATATAGGGTAATTCTGTACTCTGTTCTGGATATTTGTGTTGTTTATTGCGGACAAAAAAAGGTAGAAATGAATGAACTGTTCTTTTACGCAGCAAACTATGAGCGCTTGAAGAACGAAGAAGCTGAAACGAGCGTAAATTGAAATTTTTAGTAATGAAATCAATTTTTTGTTTTTGTTTTTACAAATCACTCTTTTTTTTCTTGCTCAGACCAAGATATACACATCATTTTAAAAATTTGCAGAAGAAAACGTAAAAAAGCTGTCCCGAAAAAACGACGTTTTGTCGAAATAAGGCCGTTGAATATTACAGAAATATTGCCCAAATGGGAAATTATAAGCTCGTTGCGTTTAGGAACTCTTCCACTGTTACAGTGGCATATGGAATATATACTAATGCTTTTAAAACTCTGCTGCTTTAGAAAAAAAATTTAAATGTGCCACATAAAACCGCAACAGTATTTCACTGCATGATACACCTTAGAAATATGTTGCACAGAGTCGAGCTCATTCCTTATAAAGCTGGAGGAATGGCACCAATCATCCTGGGAACAACCTTATTACTTCGATGCCTGCATTCGACTATGCAAGATATACAAACAAATATGTACAGATTTGAAAATTGACCAAAAATGTAAAACAGCAAAATCGCGCTTTAGAGAACGCATATTAAACACGGAAAAAATGGTAACGAGCCCAAAAAAGAAACGAACAATTCAGCAATCATAATTCTGAAAAGTTTATTGCAGTTAATACGAAACAAAAAAAATAAAACCAAAACGATTAAAAAAAAACGCGATTCACCGATGCGGGGTGATGGTGATAAGAGAAAACAAATAAAATACAAATGCTGCAACATATACACTGAACGAGCCACACCTATTAATGCTGATAGCAGCATATTATATTCGTAAGTGAAAATTTCTTTGGCTCATTCTTTCATAAACTTTTGTTTTCCGAATCAATTGACATCCAACCAAAACCGCTATTCGAAACAGCACTTATTGGATCGGCTAGGAATGATACGTAACCATTTCAAGTAACTATCAACTGGAAACAACAGAAATTTACAGAAGAAAAGCTTCAATTGGCGAAAAAAAAAACTCGAGAACAGTTAAAAGCATATGAACATTAAACGAGAGATTCCGACTGTATTAAATAATGTTTTTCGCTCGTAAAAAGAAATTAAATTGAGAATGATATATGCAGCCACAA
The DNA here is from genome assembly GCA_000803305.1 of Toxocara canis. Lineage (NCBI taxonomy): Eukaryota > Metazoa > Nematoda > Chromadorea > Rhabditida > Toxocaridae > Toxocara > Toxocara canis. Next base: position 451,730 of record JPKZ01000903.1, read on the forward strand.
CAGTGAACAAAACAGACACCGATCGAGTGGAAATACCAGCTTTCGGCTACCTCACTGCAGGTGTCAGTAAATTAACACTCTATCTTACTCTCTCGCTTACCCTCCTCCCAATTACTTGCTTCCAACAAAGCGATTAACGATCACATTAGAAACAATGATGAGCAGATATTTCAAAAGTTGGGGCAAGGATCCCATAAACCGTCATTCACAGCTAGCATCAGGAAACCGCTCCTATGGACGCGCTCATTCGAAAACCATTTTCACAGTCGTCATACTGAACGAAAGCAATGCACTTTAAAAGGCTATCAAAATCAGCCAATCTTTCAAACTTCAACATTAAACTTACCCAGTATATTTTAGCTGAAAAATAAATCCACTATTTTCAGATCTTACGATAATTCCATATTAAGTCTGCGAGACACCAAACAATTCGTGAAGCTTGCCCTGCTAATAGTCAATCAGATAAATATAGACAAAGAACATGAAAGGAAAAGATTGTTAAACAAAGAAAACTTAAATGACGTTCTGTTGAGCGATACCATACACAGTCTCCAGAAGGCGAATACTCTTCTCGAATTTTTTATCTCGTACTTTCGAGTAGTCACACCAGCTGGAAAAAAGATTTTTAAACTTTATATTTAAAGCAATACATGAGGCAGGTGAACAGGTTACTCACTGGCCATAACAGCATCTGATTAAGATTTGTTGGGCGAGAGGAAACGAGGAGGATTTGACAGAAAAGTGAAAATAAAATTGTAACGAAAAAATAGCGGCAGTCATTACATGTAATGAATAGAGTGAAAAATGCCGTTAACGATATACGATTAGATAATGTATATAAAAATGAATATACGAAAAGAGTAAGAGCATTCTGCGACAGAAAACAGCATATATTTAAGAAGCGCGAAACGCGGGAAACATATATACATATATTTGCAGCCAATTTATACAGGCGGGAAATATAATCAATTCATAGTTCATTATTAGGAGGGAAATATAATCAATTTATGGTTCATTATTATGTGACTTTTTCGTTACAAAAAATATATATATGTGCATGTATATGGCTATACAGTGATAACCTATTCACAGTTCACAGTTCATTCAACCGTCAATAGCTGACTGCGGAATTCCGTGAAACAAAACTGACTTTTTCTTAACCGCCCTCCAGTGAGGTAGGAGATCGTTGAGCAGAGCTTGTGAGCTATTAACGTCGAGATCCGGAGCAGAAGGAGCTTTAGGGAAAGGCGGTGGTACAGAACTTGCCATTGGCTCATCATGCGGCCGAGGTAGCGCCAGAATCTCTTTCGTTGCTAGCAAATCCTGCAAAATGCGGGATTTTCAGCAACCAACAAAAAAAGACAAGCCACAGTACACCTCGAGCACATGCCCTTCATAATGCTACGAACTCTCAGTTATGAACGGAGAACGGGGCTTATTTTCTTCCTTTGAGATATTTTCCCTCTAGAAGAGATTATCGAATAGTCTCAAATACATAATGCTCTAATGAGCGCGAAGTCCTCATATCTTAAGTCTCGGCTCACAGACTCTATACTTCGGCGAAAACGAAGCCGTACCGAGGACGATTTCCTTGAATGCGGAAGTGCTAGTTCAATGTCGCAGTCGAACGAGAGCTTACCGTATACTTTTGGTTTAAAAGGTCACACGATGACGATTGTAAAATAATAGTGAATTCTCCAGTAACGTTAAATTTTATTTCTAACTGAAATCTGCTCAACAGAAATCTTTCACTCATTACACTCTAGAGCATACAACCTGCTTGCACTTATTCATTCATCTAATCATGAGCTGTGTAAAGCCTACTTGAAGAAGATGAACGCGTATAAGGAAAACGATTTAGAGAATTTGAAGAAATCAGCTAACTTAAACGGAAAACTTTACACATTTACATGATGAATCCACAAGTGGGGATTTTTTATAAAACGTTTTTTTTCTCATCGGTTTTCTTCTCTTAAGTGTAAAAAGCTTTTATATTGTAGATGTAGCACCAAAATTCCTTTTCAGCTCATTCGTGAACAATTTGCATAAAGCGTCTAATGCGGCACTACAAAATATGACTTACATGCACAAATATCTTAATCAAGGTAAACGATGACAACTGTGTTCAGCACTATCAAAGATGAAGCGACGATCGACAGACGTTGAAGAGATAGCGGGTGATGGAAGAAAATTTGGCACAATGAAAGATGCACATGATGAGAAAACTCGCATTTAAACCCTAATTCATGCACGTTCGTACAAAAAGCGATAAGTAGGACGCGTAAAAACCACTCTTCAAACAGTGAAAAAAATAAACCGCGCAAACTATTTCTGAAATTACGTACGGAGAAACTTCGCGGATTTGGATGGAAGCAAAACGTGAATGCATGCAGTCAATTGAAGAGAGGTTCAAATTGACGAGCTAAAACCACATAAAACTGTTTATGTTACTTATGTTTCCAGCTCCACTTCATAAAATAGCTTCGAAAGACTATCTGTGATCCGATCCCAATCTCGCCTAGATCTGCATTTCCTGAACGCCCCTATGGGTGATCAGCTTCGAAACTAGGCCAGTACGCTTTTTTTTTTTCTTAAGAAAGATCATAAGAGAAAATCTCAGTGAACGTTGACTACTGAAAAAAAAAATGCGAAAAGCTTCAACCCCATAGAAATCAAATTAAAAAAACCTAACCAACGAATCATCATTGGGCTGTGGATATTGCATTTCTGGTTCTTCCTCTTTAGGAACATCCTCTTCTTTTCCACGCATCCACGTGCGACACAACGAAAATATGGCCTCGTTATGGCCTGAATCGCGCAATCCAAACGGCTTACCGCGCAGCTCGAATACCACTCCTCCAATCAATTAGGCACTTTTCTACCTTCTAATAATATAACACGTTTTTGCATTAATACAGTAGTCAATGCACAGAAAAGCCCAAATAAGTAGTTCCTGTGTTTCATTACATCGAAGTTGCACAATAATAATGGAGTTGTCTATGTGAGGCTATTTTAACTTCTTAAAATCCACCTTTTCTGTTTAAAATATCTCGTCAAGAATACCGAAAATAAATAGGGCTATTTTAAAAAAATTTCTTGAGGCGAACGAAGAATAAAATAGATACAATAAACGGCAACGGGCTTTCAGAACGCGGAACAACGTTTCGAAATGGCTTACCCTCTTTCAGCCAATGACTCAGAATAGTACATGTGAAGATTTACAAGCACAAGATCAAAACTTTTGTATTGGCATCAATAAAGCCAGCAGCACACAAAAACTTAAGTGTGGCTGTTCGGGAGATAAAGTCAACAGCTTTCGACGAAAGCTAACAACTTTCCTGAACTTCCTTACATGCATTTTTCATTCTAAAATAGATGCAGCGCCAACCCAGAAACGTTTGTCATAAAGCACATACTCTATAAGCAGGAAATATGTCGGTTAATAACGAAGAATATTCGAATAAAACACGCTAAATCAAATCAACAGCTCACTTCGCTCCCTCCTGAGTGCTTTCCTCATTCTCGCATGTGCGTGAGAAACTTCGTCATCGACGTCCAAACCTCTGTAAACAGAACAATTACCGCCAAAACCGGAAGCCAGGAATCACCGAAACGGAGCTCGGAGAGTGTAACATTCAAATAACTCGTAACTGGAACGATTAAAGTAACGGGCCATTAAACATGTGAGTTGGACCTCACCTAATGCTCTATTACACGGGATAGTTGGATACAACATGTGCAATATATATAATGCCTGGAAATAGACGGGTCAATCTTATTCTTATTAAATATGTATTTTTTTTAGTTTAAGCTTTCGAAGGCACAAAGTTTTCAAGGACTACATATCCGGTTTATCAAATGGCTTCCTAGAATATCTTCTGATACCATCACAAGCAGCGTTTCTTTTCCTATCTGGACGCCATGAGGCAAAGGGTAGGTGGAAAACATAAATCAAGAACGTTTAACTATGCCTGGAAGTAAATGGGTCATGTAATCCTATTCATATTAAATAAACGGCATTTCAGCTTTCTCGGCACGACAACACTACAAAAGCATACACATTCAACAATGTTCAGAAATCGGGAGCAGTTAAAATAATTATCGTCTACACACGAAAAATGTTAAAGCACAAAAATGTGCTAAGTGATGTGAGAGGATTTCAGTGAAAATGGTCTGATGCAGCGGATGAAAATATAATTATTACAAGCGATCACCCTTTCATATCTTTTTTTCTTTCAACAAAGCTGTCCTAGCGAGTAGTGATCAGTATGCAAATTAGGGCAACATCTTTTGAGTACTCGTCCGGTGTCTGCAAGGTGATTATCTTCAAGGCTTTAAGATTGCAAATTTCGTAAAGAACGAAATACACTTTCGAGACTCTTGAGAAATCTACTAAAACAAGATTTACCTTAGTTAAATGCCGTATCATTTCACTGATTTTCCTCTTCATTCGATCTTGTACGACGTATCTTAGATAATGACCGAGTATTACGTTTCCCACTATATTTAAGACTTTAATCAACTCGACAACCTACCTGCGCAATCCCCTTGCTGGTTGACTACCAGCCTGTATCTCGCCGGTTCGAATCCCACTGAGTAGATGGCCAAGCCGCGTGCGCGCGAACTTCATGTCCGGAGATTCGGGTGGTCTCGAGTCGTTGAATGATCCCATCAAAGGATTAGGAACTGGACTCACCGCTGGCTCTACGTTTGCTTCCGAAGGCAAAGTTGCCATGCCAACCTAAAACTACTAACTGTAGACCATAAAAACATGAACTTGAGAAGTGATGCATTTTTAACCATATAATGAAACCGATAATAGTCTAGTGGGCGAAACAGCCTAGAAGGGTCGATCAAAAAAGTGGGAGGGAGAGATGGGGGTGGATGTAGAACCAGAAAACGACATGAGCTGATTTAGACCAAAATTTTAATTGAGATATTGTTCACTGCTAAAGCTACAAGTTACCGAGCACAATCCACTACTTTGCACTCGGTTCCTAACCTTAAGCTAGTATGGCAAGAATGAAAAGCATTATGGATTCCACTCTCTCGAGGTTCTCTTATTGAAAAATAGTTGCTGATCGCAGTAACCCCTTGGGCTCGTATTTTTGGTGTTGAAAGCCAGAATGTGAAGCGAGGCTTTGAATTAAATTTTTTCGACCGTTGGAAATGTCTACTCACGCTGAAGCATATTACTTCACTCAAATATTGCATTAGACTTGCTCTTCGAGCTCTCATTTTGGAGACAAAATATTGTATACGCTGCCCTTTTTTGACCGAATTGAAAATCTCGAACTATGTAGGCTTGAAATAGAGTTTACGATAACAGCCGTTAATGCGAATTTCGATGCAAAAAAAACATGCACATAACCTTCACCATTTCTGGTTTGACATCATTTCCTTCGGCTCTACCGTTCGTCGCCTCTGTTGTCATAGTGGGAATCTCAGTGGTTCGAACGGTCTCAGTCGGTAGCGGAATCAGGAACTCCTCAAGGGCTGCTTGCGCCGCGGAGGTCATCGTTTCTGATCAATACCTAGACTGCTCATTAATAACGCGATGAATTAACACCAGAAGCAAAAAAAAAAGATGGGGTATACATCGCGAAATTAGTGAAAAGGTACCACTAGGGGGAGAGAAGACATATTCCGAAAGTGACGCCACTTAGGTGCACAGCGAGGATTTTCGATGATATCTCAGAGATGCGTCAACTGGTTTTTTGGGCATCATATGATGCCCGAACGCAGTGGGAACGCAATACTCTTAACAACCATTTCTTCTCAAAGATGCTTCTTTCCCCTCACTTCGAGCTCCCTGTTGCGGAAGCATGCACCATTTTAAAAACCTCAGTGGTATCGCGAACTTTACTGGTGGTGGCGGGGACTTTCTGCACATAAAATTTCACGTAAAACCTCACATCCCAACCAGACGCCCTACGTACGAAAACCGCAATATAAATTAATCCAAGCAAAATAATGGCACTCAAAAAGCGCTTTCTGCGTTCCTGGCACTCGCCCAATTTTGAAATGACGCTTCGAATAATCGCTATAAGACAGAAATTTTGAAGCGCTGCTGAGTTTTCACATGCATTGTGGAAGCTCGAATGGCCACTTCGCTGCGCCAAAAAGAGTCTCCAGTTTCCTTACTGTAATGTTTTAAGGAATCTCATAGTAAGGACATTTGTATTGGGACGAAATTAAGGATACTTGCAATATTTGCATCATTTTTCTCGGCGGAGATATGGCGCAATTTCCATGCCGAAAACCTCGTGGATGAACAGCACTGATACCATTGCTACGACAGTGTATGAACTTTTTAACGTAGTGTTTATGCTCTTCCCATTATTTCTGTACGGAGGTAAAGTAAACGGTTCATGGCGAAATAATGACACCTGACGGTGCACTCTAGCGTAGGCGCCATTTTCTGAGGAAAAAGGCGCCTGATATATACTCCACGAAAATCAGTTCAATAATTTGTCAACTGTACGCTTTTGTGTTGGCTATCAAATATTTAGCTGTTATTGTTTAATTCGCTGAACATGATATCACGCATCCGGAATGTTGGCCAATAGCCAAGATCACTGTTTAGGATTTTTTAATGTAGGTGGTTTTGAGTGAAGATCTGTTAATGAGAGCCACGATGTCGCTATGTATTTCGGCAGTTTTTTAAAAACAAGTTAAGCTGATGCTTGTCTTTCACATATACTGATATGTTCGGCCAGTCGCAGCAGTTGGTTGTGAATAGGTTGTGTGGGGATGGTGGATGGCTTCACTGCGGAATATTTGTTGACCATTTTCTGAACACTACACTGAGGGGCAGTAAGTAATAAGTAAGTGATGACTTAAGTTTGTTTAGGCTATGCACCTGCAAAGCGCTTTCGTTAATTCGAGTTGAAATACGGATCCAGCAGATGGTATAACAAGGGCAGTTCTATTTCACTCTTCATGAGATGCAGTCATTTCAGCACATGGTGAACTTGATCGAAATTGATCGATGAGGACAAATCATCGGTGGGTTTCAGGTTTTCCTTTTTTAACAATTCTCACCGAGAGAAGAAACCTCTCTACGTTTCTGAATGGCATCATCGTTAAAGGCAGCGAAATTATTCGGTCTTTTCTTCTGTCGTTTTAATAAGTTGTCATCGTCCTGTCGCACAAAGGTATAAGAACGAACTTATCCAAGAAGCACGCGAAATGTATATGAATTGAATAATTTGTTTATGTTTAGTGTTCAATGTACACTTCAACTAAATCAATGGGAATTTCTTTCCCAAATAGCATTGGTCGCCGAGAGAGAGGGAGGGAATGAGGGGGGGGGGGGGGGGGGGGGGGGGGGGGG
>JPKZ01000903.1:459083-478928 GCA_000803305.1 Toxocara canis
GCGCGAGAGGGACGGAGGGGAGGGGTGTTTGCGAAATTCTCAACATAAGCTACCATTCTCTGGGATCTGTTGCCTCTTATTGCTCTCATAAAAATGCTTCCAAAAATTATATGGTTGGAAATTCGAAATTCAACAATTGAGAGCTTCGAAGTTTCTGGGATATTTTTTAAACAAAAAAATGATGCTTTCTCTGAACAGAGTTTCAATAAAAGGGGTGCAGATCATCTATGCAAGAAGTGGAGAGAGTGAGGGGGGCGGGAGGGGAGGTGTGAAGGGGGGAAGAGGGAGGGTGTATGGGGTAGAATAGATCGGTGAAGAAATCATATGGAGTAGAAGAGATCGGTGGAGAAACCAAACTCGACACTATCAGGTAGATAGTGTGATGAGAGTTTTCGAAAAATGAAATGGCCGTGGTTGGCGCGCCAAGTCGGTCAAGCAGATGTGACAGGGGACGTTCGATTTGAGTGGGAAGATGAGTTGTAGCGTTCTTTGTCAAAAACTTGACCGTCAACTTAAATAATTGCCTTTAATACGCGTAATGGTCAATGAGGCATTTTGGGATGAGCAATCAACTAGACATGGCTCGTTGTTGTGGGTGTTTGATACACAGGGCAAAATCAGCTTTTTTAATGCGATGTTATCCGGTTTACGCGGATGCACAAACATGATTTGGTTGCAGCCGCTCGACCTAAATTTAACGCGGCCGCCTTCACTTGCATGCTCGATTGAATGAGCTCGACCAGTGGTCATCATTTGCTTGACGACAGCCGACACCACACATACCACCATATCAACGATGGAGCGAATCATGTGTACCTCTTCAATCGCGATCGCAACGCCATTTTTACTCGTTATCTATGCGTTTCGTGCAGGTTGGTCACAGCTTTTGCTAGCCTCCTTTTTTCAATGATTGTTGAAGAGGATGAGACTTCTTATTAGGGGTCGATGGCGACGACTAATAACAAGCGTTTTGGATTTGATGCATAAATCATCAGCATAGTCTTAATTAAAAAAAGCACTGCAACCGTATAGAACGATTTTGTATGGTCATTCTAAAAGGCAACAAAGTAAGGATCGCTATAGAGGCTGTCACAAATGTTGCGAAAATTTTCCATTCGGCGATATTGAGAATAGTGAATGTGTGAACGATGCAATATTATGAATTGCTTGTTGTGATTTCATGTTGAAATAATATGTCATGTGCATATACCGATATTGTATCTCGGTTTTTGCACGGGTGCCAAAAGTAAGCGCGAAGTAACGAACGAGAGCAGGGAATCAATTGAGGGTGGATGTATGGATGTGATTTTCGTTCTCGACTCCCTTTACGATGAGTCAAAGCGAAATGAGAACATTCATTTGTGGGCGAAGACATGAGAGACTGACCGTCGTCGAATTAAACCAGTAATATCATTTTTAGTTCCTAAATAGACTATGCTTTATCATAATCTTATTTTATCAAAAAGTAATATGATAAGTAATATGATAAGTGCAAAAATAATAAAAAGTAATATTATAAGTGCAATACAGTGTACATACAAGTAAGACTTGTAGGTACACTATATTGCACCGACTCATAGCTCAGGATTTTTTTCATGTGGCAAAAACGATTCATAAATTGTGCGTTTAAAGTGCAGAGAGTTGGCGAAAACGTAACATAGATCTCGTTTCAGTAGTTTCGATTACACCAACTGTAACGTTATATTATATAAAGGTGGGTGGTGATCATGTGGAGGTGTAATACAACCTGATAGACATTTTGGGTTCCTCAGGTAATCATATCGATCACTTTCCATTTGCAACCGGGAATTCTGAAACATTCTGTATGGAAATATTTGGGTGATCCCATAAGTTTAACTGTATCTGTCATCATTGCTGGTCTTTTCTTTTATGCTACTTGGCAATTTTGCAGTATGGCAATTCTGAATCGATAGGTCCTCCACTCGTATCTCTTCATTTCTGAAATCTGCAGCACATTTTACGTGTTTCGTTTAACATACGCGAAATCGACCATTAAATCTTTTCATGCGGTCCAGGAACATTTTTGCCAAAAATTTTGCGCTGCAATACGACAGAAACGTTTCACGGTCATCGAAAAACCCGTTCGTTGCGTTGTCAAAGATCACGGTCACCCCCCTCCCTCTCTCCTCCCCGCCTCCACTATCCTCCTTCGCTCCTTACACATTTGATCTCATGAACTTCTCAATCCAAGAAGCTATGAAAACATAATTGACCTCAAAACGTTATGATGAATTAGCATTAGCTTGAACATAATGCGCTTCGCAAAGTTGAAGCATTACAAACCACTCACAAATGATGCAATAAAGATAGAATGAAAACCACTGAAATTATTTTTTTAAATGAGTTATTTTAAAAAAATTTCCCTTCAAATCAGGATGATTCACTATCAAACGAGATTTAAAGAACTTCAAAGTATGGGGGAAAATTTTAGGGGAAATCTTTTCTTTTCGGGGACCCTGTAGTCCAGTTGAATAAACGTTGTATGTTATTGCAGATGCTCAGATCGCTGCTATGTTCGGTATTGCAACACAGGCGAGCAATTGTGGTGAATGGACACCGTGGGGACCATGCATTTGGATAAAGGGTAATAATCCACGTTGGCAACGCTCCTATTTCGATCAACTTCTACCGGGACGTACTGGTTGCCGTGAGCATATCTTCTTCAAATTGCTTCGTGATCGATGGGGTGTGGTAAGTTTTTTTCTGTATTCCGTCTACTAAGCGTCGTAGTCAAATTCGAGTTCCTCTGACCTTGTAATTGTCTCATCGGGGCCATTTTTGGACAAGCGAATTTTTACAGTGTTTATTGTGCTTGCGCAAGGGGTCTAATACCGCTATTTGTTGCCTGTGCAATAATTTAGGTTCATCTGAACATTTTTCGCATGTCTTACTGCTAAACATTACACTTTATTATATATACGTAATACTTCTTCACTACATTACTTCTATATATACACTTCTATATTTCTTACTTCTAGACGTTATGTTTTACCAACAAGTGCTTCCCGTCAGAGCAAATGCTATATAAGGTCTACAAGCCGAGCGATACATTATAACCCTATATATTGTGTGCATCCATCTCATCTAATTTGATCTCTACTCTGTGGTATTATATGAAGCCGTTGGGTACAAACAAAGAAACGCTGCACGAAATTTATTGTTTTCTCCTAATACTATTGACAGAGCATAGCCATTCCCATCTTATCGAATGCAGACGTCAGCATCAATCAATATCCATGATGACCAGTCAGTGCAATAAACAGTTTTTATATGTTTCCGGCTTTTTTTGTATAATGTAACCGTTTGAAAGTCTCCAAAATTCGAGTAACTGATTTTACACTATATTCATGAACTAGGTACGAGCGATAGAATTGCGGTATGCAAGGTTTTGAGAGCCTTTTTTATATCATTTGTGTTGCTATAATTATAGCCATGTTGCGCCCCTAAAATCTCAACATTGCTATTCGATTTGATCATATGTGTAGTTCCAAAGAAGTCGACTTTAGCTTTTGCATGTTTGTGAACATCTTAGAGGGAACACTTTCTAGCAGAATATGCGAATGATGAGCGGAAGGTTCTTCTAAAATCATGAACGCACCAAAATTGAGTTTTTTAAAGCGGTACCATTCCGCATAAGTAAGAATGTGTTTTTTTCTTTTACTGCCGTTCCCTGTATCGTTTTCGCCAGGTCAGCTAATCTTGCAGTTGCAATGTTGCACCACTTTTCTGAACATTCTGTTGCATCTCTGTTAAGATACGTCTCCCGTATACGACGATCCTTCTAAAACATCTGTCATTTTGTTTGTAATTGGCTTCATTATTTGCCTACCCTGTTGGCTGATTTGTTTGCCTTTTATTAGATTGCTTACTGAGCAGACTGACCAGATTCTCATCTATAAATTCACTTCCCAGGAATTTTTTTAATTTGCCGAAGAAATATTAAGAAGAACTGGAAACGGCGGCGTTCTTTTCTTGGTTATAACCTTCTTTGTCGAGAAAAAAAGTGCTGAGGCTGATTCGTAGGTTGTTTGGTTTACTTGGCTTGTTTTTATCGTATTCAATTAAATGGCGTCACCCTTCTGCAGTCTTATTTTTGTTGCAAATGAGGGATATGTCATTATTTGAAAGAATCTATTTTTTTCCAGTCGTTTACTACCGGAAGGATAACATTGGTTCTATTCGCAAAAAAATCCAATATAGCCATGAAACGTGAGAAAAGACTTCTTTAAGAGACATTGTTGCACAAATTTCTTTGCGATTTCTTTCAACAGTGACTGTTTTATGACTTCGTATTGTCCATGATTGCAGCGCAAATTCATTTGGCCGATCATTGGACAGCATTTTGCCTCTTGTGAACCAGTTTTCATTCAAGTGAAAATATGGCACAAAAAGTGCAGTGGAATTTATCAGCAAACGAGCAAGAGCAAGTTTTATAAGAACTAGCCTAGATATGATTCAGTAAGAACCCTATCTGTATGAAAGAATCCGTCCTGAAAGCTCATTCATTCCGTTATGCGAAATTATGTGCAAAAGTCATCGGCATGTGAATATCGAATTTTTCTTAAAGCAGGGGTATACTTTCAAATTCTTATCTAATAGGCATTAGAAGAGTGGAAATGACAACAGTAATGCGCTAAAGTGGGAAGGTTTTAAATGAAATTAGAAAGTGATTCGAATGCACGAAGTGAATTCCAGGCAAATCGTTTTAACAGAAAAAGTTCACATTCAAAAATACGATAAATTTGATTTTAAAAAAATGCAAAAATTTGTCAAATTTTATAGTTTCCTTTTTTTTGTCAATTTAGAAGCAGACAGGAACCATCATCGTTGCTCAACTGAAATTCATAACGTGTTTACTTGATTTGTTCATCAATGAGAAGATTTTATTTGTTTTCCGTGGTGATGATTTCCATTGCATTCTGTAATGAGCAAAAGAATTGCAGTTGAAATCTAAGCCTATTTCAGCAGTTCTGAGTAAAAGGTTTTATTTTTGCAAATGAAGTTCAAAAGCCATGTTGTATTTTCTCTTTCGCTTGTGTCATAAATCTAAGGTGGCGTATGGAAAGAAATTAATTACCGTAAGAGCAAATAGTTAATATTTCATGTTGCATCCGACAATTTTCGGTTGAACGTTGCACAAAACAAAATTTTATGCAGCTAAATGAAATGCAATAAAATGAAATGCAACAAAAACTGCATAAAATGAAATGCAAAACAAATTTTATGCATTTCATTTTATGCAGCTAAAATCTATGTGTTCAATTTCACACATAGTTGGACATCAGTGATTTCATAAATTCAACGTTCGATCAATGTATGTTTGTGTTGTGTTTATAGAAGCAAATACGAATAAGAAAAACGATCTTATCCATCCCATGTTCATCTGGAGTCAGAATTAATTTGCTCATCGACCAGAAGCAACGGATTAATTAGGATCTCTGTCGTTGAATTATTTGCCAGGTTCATAAGTTTACTGGCATGAGTGCTATAAGTTTTTTATTGGAAGCAAACTTACCGAACCCTAATTCAGTCGACTATTTCTTCTCGCAATACGTACGTGGGCTGGAAGTGCCGAATGGAAATTTCCATTTGTCTTGGAGTCATGTTTTTTCCGAGTATCTCTATCTTTTGTCCACCTTCGCTTCCTCTTCCCCCATTCGAAAATTTTTATTTTGAAAAAAATCTTACATATCAAATGAAAGTTGTATTAGTCGAGGGGTCGAGTTTGTAGGCGCAAAATACTTGACAGTGTTTTTGCACTATTTGGCGATTAGAAAATTTCGCCTACTAATAATGAGCTTCTCACAGCTTTTGGTTATTTACTTATTTATAGCTATTAACTTTTTTTCTTAGCACTTCTCCTTGTTGCTTTCGTTTTGATTTCCTCTTCCAAATAGTCGTGCTCGTCCAATCTTCCCAACTATAGATGATCTTATTAGACAAGCATTTGTTTTTTTTTAAGGTGACAAGGTGGGAGAATTGCTCATCAACGAAAAATGAATGGAGGAATAAAGTAATGATCTCAAACGACGATTAAGAGCGATATCAAAAGACAAGCTAACATGTTGGTGAAATGGCAAAAAAAAATTCTAACTGGGAATTAAAAATGATGAAATTGTGACAGTCAGCCGAATAAATCTTGCAGTAATTTTCATCGCAAAAGTTCGTAGATAATTTTATGCTTAACGAAATGGGATAGTTGATTTGTCGAGAAAGGCCCCTCACGTTAGGTGAATTTTTTTGTCGTTGATGTACCATAAGCGATAACGTTAGCTTATCGTGAGCAAATCTTCTCACTCATTTGCTTCGAGGTCAAAATCATGTATTTATCATCAGTTTCGATCACAACATTGAGCCACATCTCAATGTGAACTCTTAAAATTCATCGCGCCAATTTAGCGCAACGTTTCATCTCACCTCTTTCACGTATTGTCAACGAATTTTAAAACCTTAACATGGCTATTCAAAGTGATCGATTCATATGGCAATATGATTGGGAAACAAAGGGCGTATTTCCATTACGCAAATATTATGGATTTAGAATAAAAAGAGAGTGTCATCAACGAATATTTCCAGATTTAAGCAATTTTTTACAGTTCTACGTGAAGAAATTACCAGCGATTGTATAGCGATGCCAAGAAGGAAATTATTATCTATATTTAAATTATAGAGGACCTCAGTTGCACTACATACTTAAAGTGTATGTAAATGCACAAAACTTTTTTAGACAAAGCAAAGAAAATGACGCCTTTGGATTTCTAATTTCTGAGATATTTTAAACTTCAAGGCTTTTGTTTAAAAAAAAGGGAAAAATAAGAATTATTTAGAAAGAAGAACTTATTTCGACTATGTGCTTTTCGGTAGTTCTCAATTCGATGCTTACAAATTCAAAAGTATGGCTTTGGGTTATGCGATCAATTTTGACTAGACTACCAATTTCTAGACCATATAAAGGCGTGAAAGGAGGCATTCAATATCTTAAGTTGAAGTGGTTTTCTTTTCTTTCGTTTTTTTTGGATGCAATTCTCCATAATGGCTTTCTCAGTAAATCGGGCATATTGAAGCTGCCCTTGTGCCACTATTAATGTGAATGAAAAACATAAACGTTTCGAGCGTTGAATGAGAAAGACATCGGCGATTTGAGTGTCGTAAATGTAGATTCTTTTAAATAACTTGTCAAAAGAGCTTTCAACAGCGATTTTTAAACTCTGCAATGTTCTACTTATAAAGTCAATCTCGCATATTTAAGGAACTTAAATTTATACTTCAATAACTGTAGAACGTCAGTTTACAATGAAACGGACTTAATTTAAGAGATCGGGTTAATTTTTACGTGGCTTGGATGAAGTAAGTAGGTAGAACAGGGTGTGGATGGGATAAATTCGTGGGAGAGCCGAGTTTTCTTCCGAGTATCCCATTTCGAGGGATATTTGAACTGGAACAGATGCTAAATGAGCGATTCCACAAGAAGATGAACTGATTTTGGGATAGAGTATTTCTAAAGGAGAGTTGATTGAGCTGGAGAGTTTACACTAAATTTCATCATATTTGGTAACTGCTAGCAGGCAATAGTATACCACTCGATAGTTTTTGTATGAACGGCTAATAATGTAGAATAAACCGTTTTTATCCGCTAAACATCGTCATTTCCGTCGTCCACGTTTAAAAAAAGTTGTAATCCCATTTTATTGTGTCATTTGTTAGGTTTGAAACATATGTGGACGATTCTTCTTGGGTATCCCAATATTTTATATCTTGCATAACATTTATGGTTTCAATAAGGCGACAGCGTCTATCACTTTTTTCGTTGCCTTAGATTCTCTCCTATTTTCGTATACGTTTTATGTGAAATAAGTAATTGTTGTTTTTGAAAAAAGAAAATCGAAAATTTTAGCTTTTTCCTGTTTTCTCTTAAATCAATTTTTTTTTTCGAAATTTGCGTTCGATGATTCCGATTTGAGGTTCTTTTTCATCTGGTTCAAAGTCTACTTGCTCCTTTTCGCAGTGGTATGAGGGCATGAAAATTGATTAGAGCGAAATAAACTGTTGCGC
The DNA here is from genome assembly GCA_000803305.1 of Toxocara canis. NCBI lineage: Eukaryota > Metazoa > Nematoda > Chromadorea > Rhabditida > Toxocaridae > Toxocara > Toxocara canis. The sequence continues at coordinate 467,157 of JPKZ01000903.1, forward strand.
TTTTATTGTGAGGTCGGTCGCTGGCTTTCGGCAAGTGAGTTCTCATGGGGGTTTCGTTCTATGCGCCATTACGTCTCTGAATTCGTCATGTTCACGTCTACTGCGATCGGGTCTTATTGTTTTCTGGATTGATCCTCATTCGAGTTTGTGGCACATAAATCTCCATAATAATGTCCTTGCCACAAGCCCCACCCTTTTCAACACTTACTTCCTATATCGTAGAAGTAAAGTGGCGAATATATCACGTTTTTTGCTTTTTATAAAAGGTCGAAGTTGATGATTAGCCTTAAGATCTCTCTGACGTTAGGCGAATATTTTATCGTCTCAACCATGACACAGTTAGCATAATTAAGTATGAAGTGCCATGTTCGTCAATATCCATTAGAATAAGGGAGGGGGAGGGGTGTGTGCATGGGGGTAAATGGTAAATGCCAAGCGAAGGAGTAGGAAGACCAGATGATTCGTTACTGAATGTCGATAGTGGGGGGTGTTTTTGTCAATATAGTCGATACTCAGAAGGTCCTATTACGGTCTCCGACATTCGACGAGAACATAGAAACAAATGTTCAAGAGTCTCATTTCGCGCTGTCGTCCTCGACAAGGAAGGACATCTGAGGGTAGTGGAAATCTTTCAGGCTTTCAATAACTTCTACAATTACTTGCGCGAAATTACGATCAGTGAGGAACAGTGTGGACAATGCTCATATCAACAGAGTTGTGGCCGAGAGTGTCATCGGAGGTCTGGTTTTTCATAGTTGTTAAATTCTAAAATGGTATGCGCCTAACGCATAACTATTTAATCATATCGTGTACATTTACATTATCTTATTCGTTTAACATTAGAGGAGCTCATCATACAAGGCGATACGATTGTGCTGCTTCAGTCCATAAATGGTGAAAATGAGTAGATTGGTGGTATATGGAAGGAGATGCGAGAGGATCGCGAGAAGGAAATGGAACGTTTGAAAATTGTGAAAATACAAGTGGAAGATAAGATAAGGAAAGTGAGGTTTCGATCACAAAGGAAAACGTTGAATTACAAAAAGGAGACGGCTGTTTTACTATCAACGTTTTCATACCGTCGTCCTATTTCCTTTCTAGTGCATATCCCAACATAGCGAAGAATTTATCTGTTATTCCCATTAATAGACTCCAGATGGATGACCTACGTAGAAGAAAGTTGATCTGCTTATATGTTAAATAAGTTATCCTTTACTTGTTTGTTATCTGATCATATCAAAACTATGAAAAACGTGTAACACATTAGCAAGTATGGTAGCAAAAAACGATCGTAAAGATATAACGTAACATTCAATGCAGCGCTAAATATGAGTAGAAAATTGTTTTCGATCAAATATTCACTAGTTGAATTATGTCTGCGAATTCATTCTGTTGTGTTCGACTGTGGGTCGATATGCTGCTGATTCCTGGCAACACATCTGGCACAAAGAAATCCTTTTTTAAGGTTTTTCGAGTCAACTGAATAGAATAGAATAGAACAGACTTTAGAAAACGAACGAAAGGATTCACGAAACGTATACAGAAATATGATGATATATGATCGTACAGAAAACAATTGAATATGATATAAATGTTGACATCCAACTCATTCAATTCTTGCTTAATCATTATCTCATAATTCCCAATATTTGTTTTTTACGATATCTTTAACAAAAGTGAAGAAAACTACGATTAAGTGCGAAAATATGCGCAATGCTTAGCGCCCAAATTAGACACGCTTAAGTCGAAGAAAATGTTGCATTTAAATGAACGTCTACATCGACTTGTCTTGAAATTTTCGATCGTTTAAAAATCTCAGCCATTTGGCTTCAAAGATGAAAATGTTTTTGAAATGAAAACTCTTTCGGTGTTCGATATTCTGAATGAAACGTCATGGTCGCTTGATCGTTTTCTCTCTTGGGAGCATGAAACAAACAGCAGAAAATTTCGCCTTCATGTTTGCATCACTCTTTTTTTTTTTGAGAGAAAAAAATTCAAAAAAAAAACTTCCATATGGTTGACATCATTCTAACTAAATATATCTTGTTAACGAAAAATTCGATATTGTTTTATTGATTCCCTTGAACATTGGCGTCTTTAATTTGCAAAATTTTTGACCGTTAAAGGAAATGAACTGTGTTTTGTACGTTTTTCAAACGAAAACATGAACCAATTTTTTAAATTGTTTTATTTATCTGGTTGAAATGTGACGATATTTTGCCGTTGAACGTACATCACATTAGCAAGGTATTTGTTAAGGAAACAGCCGATGTTGGCTGCGCTAATTGGCTGCGCCAATATGATAATTACCTTCTAGGCGCCCTATGAATGGTCCTATTACAAAATGCGCCGTATAGATTGACGTCGTTAAAGACAATTAGAAATAACTGAATACTCTAATTTAGAGGATCATTGGAGGCGGTAAATCTGTTGTTCGTTGCGGAGAGAATTTGTGCCGATGTGGTGCAATCGACGGCATGTACATCGAAGTTTGTTGAGGGATGCCGTCATTGGCCAAATCCAAATATTCCATTACCGAACGTTACGAAACCGATGCTTGATATTGTCAACAACATTGAATACCTCAACTGTATTCCACAAAAACGGTAAGCTCTGATTTGTAGGTGAACTTTTTATGAAATTTTCCTGCAAATTCCTACGGAAATTCCTGTGCATTTCTTTTTTTTTGGTGAAAATTTCGATGAAACTCTGCGAAACGTTTTACGAAATGTTGCAAAGAATCCATGCAACGTTTGTTATCGATCAAGTTTCTTGTCTAATAAATGGCTGTTATTTGCTTTCGTTGTGAATCTTTACGAATGGGACTCTTATAACGATTGAATGACTGGTTTTTTGCATGAGCGACAATGGACTGCATGTTACAAAGGTAATTTGTATGCTTATGGGGTGGGGTGGGGTGGGAGGGGAGAGTCATATGAGATTAACAGCCTTTTAGTGAATTCTTAGGAACCGGAGTAGTGAAATTTATAACGATGAGATCGAGGGCCGTATAGTTGAGCACAAAAGGTAATTTAGTGATTCAGGGTCTTTGTATACAATAGTGATCAATCTATGTGAGCAACTTTTGTGAAACGAACGAAAACAAATCGTCATCCAGTTCCACAAAATTTTGAAAATCGTTTAGACTAAAGAAACTGATCACGGGACGTAAAATGTTAAAAAAATATCCCATGCAAGGAGACGAAAGGTCGAGTTGGGTTTTTTAAATGTTTATAAGGACGCAACAATGTGTGTATGTTATGCAAGGTTTTGCATTTCAGAGTATTTACTTTTCATTGCCTTTCATAACTAGTACTGGTGTACTTTCTCGAAAGCATCTCAAGAAAATTGTTTTGCGTGATAGACATACTAAAATTACCGTGTATCGGAATCTAATTTCCAAAATGATACGAAATGATTACTGAAATTTTGAAATTGAATTTTTTTTTCGCAGTAAACCTTGTTGCTTTTGTGTACAAATATGATTTCATAGAACAAAAAAACTTAATGCAGTAATGTAAAATAAATTTGGAATTTAGTAGGCATATGACCTGATGAATGCATTTGTGTGGTTCAGAGCGATAGCGATTGAAAATTTTTGTATTGTGTAAAGGACGTTATCGTTTAATGCATGATTTATTCCATTTTATGAAAAAAGGCGCTTTACTATAGCGATCCGTAACGCATCACCTGCCTCGAGTGAATTGCATTTCACGCATTTGTGTAATCTCCTCTATCTGTCAACAAGCGTTTCAGATGATCACAAAACAACATTTCTCATACTTTTGTTCACCTAATCTCTTTACAGCAATCGGATGATGTATGACCTCTCAATATGGCTTTTGCATTTCACCATATTCATCACAAGTATTGAATATAGTAAATTTTAATACTGAATATGGATGGTGGCTAAACTCATAAGGTTTGAAAAAAGAACGTCTAACTAGCCCTATGACAAGCTATGACGACCATATCGTTTAGCAACGATGCTATATGGCCATCATAACGTGTCTGCGTTTGACTTAACGTGTCTGCGTTCGACTTCTCTGCTTTTTCTTAGTTCTTATCGGTCCCAGTGGCTCTTCCAGCCACAATGATCGGACATTGGCATCACTCACTTTTCATCTGCAAATTTCCTCTCCTTTTAGCTCTCTAAGCGATTTCAATCGAATATTCCGTTTAGTGCCTTTTTTTTTTCTCCACCCGCATACAAACCATTATTTGCATATTATATATACGATATGTTCATCACTATGATGGCAACCTTTCATATTTGTTATCTACAGGTATATTTGTTATCTAGCTCTTTTTCATCTGCAAATTTCCTCTCCTTTTAGCTCTGTAAGCGATTTCAATCGAATATTCCGTTTAGTGCCTTTTTTTTCTCCACCCGCATACAAACCATTATTTGCATATTATATATACGATATGTTCATCACTATGATGGCAACCTTTCATATTTGTTATCTACAGGTATATTTGTTATCTAGCTCTGCCTCATAGGTGCAGAACAAAAAGGTGATGAAGGAAAAACTTTGATTTTTTTTTGTGTATTTTGGCTTCTGTTCTGTTATTTCAAAAATTTCTTTTTTTATTGAAGAGCTGACGGGGACGTGTGTCGTTGCTGTTGTTTTCCGTTTGCACCGAATCCAACAACATTCCAATGTGAGCTGAAGACGGTCGTCGTAAAACCACCATTACCACCGATATGAGCTTTTCGACGATCATCATTGAAATGTTGATTTCATTTGACGCTATTGAGGAGGAACTCCGGAGCTTAAACTCATTCAAAGAACTATATCCGGCTTGTTGCGCACAATTCAACTAATATTTTCACGTCCAGAATACGCTCAGTTGCACGTGCAAATGAATTTTTTATGGAAGTCGAACTCGGAAGCTGCCCTTCATTGCGTGACACTTTTGAATTCGTTCTTTTCCGTTCATGACTTCTTTAGTATTATTTTATAAATTACAGTGTCTTTCTTCCCTGCTTTATATTCAACTAGTTTTGCCTCTTACAAACCTTCCTAAAATGGGAAGTTTTTAAAAAAAATTTTATTAACCCTCGTACAGCACTCATAAAAGGTAGGCAACGTACTTATAGCATGTTCCTGTAAAGGCAGTTTTTCGCAATGAAAATGGTTTTTCCGTTTTCTGCAATGACAAGAAATTTCCTTCGTTTCTTTTATTGCGTACTAAATTTTAAGATCATAAAATTGGTTTTTGATATTCATATTCATTTTTTTTTTTTGATCATCGGCTATTTAAATTTCAAATATCGTTAGCACAGCTCAGTTTGAAGATTAGGCCAACAATTTTATGGCAATCTTTGCCGAACTTTTATGTTCTAAATATTCGTTGGATGACTACGGATGAAGTTTTTCTCTTCCCTTCATATCGTTATTTCGTAAATTTCTTTTTTTTTCTTGCTTCTGTTCGCACTGTTATTTTGCAGTTAATTTCCCATACAACCATATAAAAACATGCAAAAACCATTTGATGATAATAATTGCATGATGTTGGGCATACAACTGTCCAAAAACATAACAGTGATGCGTTATCGTGATGCGTAACGTATTGCGTGAGAAATCGCAATGATGTTCCATATGAATGAAGTTTTTTTTAAAATTTGTGCATAATAATAAATGATGAGAAAAAAATTGTGTTCCATGCATAAAGCATTCGTTCCATGCGTAAAATATTTGCCGTTTGGTTCCCTTCATCTCTCACAAATTACACTTATTCGTTTTTACGATCCACTAGACCGGTTGGTAAATTCGATTTGTTTTATGTGTATAAAATAGTTTTCGGAACGGATATTTACATCGTCTTTTTTTTTTGGTAAATCAAAGAATGGCTGTAAAAGTTTTAAAAATTTGAGTGAAAAAAATGATCAGTATTTTTTTCACCTCACAAACCTATAGAGAATACTTACTAGAAAAAACATTTACTGTTTGAACGATTGATTCCTGAGATATTCGTTACCACACTAAAGCATCTTTCTATTACAAAGTATTGCGATAAACTTTCAATTCTATGCAATGAGCGAAAGAAATTCAATATTGTGTTTAGAACATTTAAATCCAAATCAACGAAAATACAGAAATTAATAGTTGTAAAGTAAAAAAGTCAGAATATTTTCAAGTGCACATACAAACACACAAGCACTGATCATTGGTGTATCAATGAGGGGAGCAAGATTATGAGCACTATTGCACAGTACCTTCGTTGAGCTCAATTTGGCGGAAACAAAAAAACTGTCGATTTTAATTTCAGTGGTCGTTATTTCGTGAGCAAAAAAAAAATTGGAAAACGTTTACTTCCAAACAAAATTTTTTTTAAAAAAAATTATTGTTGATATCGGTTGTTAATTATCAGAATTTTCAATATTCTCCCGCAAAAATGAAAAAAAATTTTCCATTCTCTTCATTCCACAACCCGTACTTATAAATTACTGCTCTGTTTTGATTAGTTTGTTGATTGAAACAATTTATAATCGAAACACTCAAAAGGCCCAAAGATACGTTTTACTGAAGTATCATGAGAAACGATTTTTAAAATGTTGTAAAGTGAAAATGATAAAGATATGCGCAGTTTTGCGATCCACAGAACCAAACAGAACCATCTCATGCAGAGAAGTAGAATGGTGAAGAAAGAGACCGTCGAAAAACAAAATGAAAAGAGTACGGCAAACGAGACGAGAAGCTAGGATGAAAGAAATAAAAAAGAACTAAGCTTAACATAAGAAACATTTGATTGTGGTGGATCATCTGGGGACAAGAATTGGCACCGCCCCCATAGATGCGTTGCCCCGCCCAACGAATGAAATAGCGGGGTGCTGCTCGTTTACAAGTGTCCACCATACAGCTCAACGACAGACCCGGCTTGTGGTGCTCACTACAGCCCGAAATTCACTTAGGAAAATGTCATCAACCGAGAATGTGACGACACCAACTACTTCACCTGCTGTAAGTCATTTTGCGATTTAGATAAATTCGATCAATTTGTTCATAGCAAATACAATTGTTATTATAACAAATACAATTGTTATTATAACAAATACAGTTGTTAAAGTAATGTTGTTGTCTTTTGAGATTTTAATTTTTGAGAAAGATTTTAGGTGAACTTATGGCTTTTGAAAATTGCTCCTATCACTAGTCAAAATGTAAATAGAATTGTAGGTGATAAAAAGGAGGAAAAGTTCTAAGCAGTTCGTTCACCAATCGAATTGCGATATTTGAGCTGCTTCGTAGTGCCTGTTTTTACCAAACCGTGGGCTACAAACTATTCTTGTTTAATTTTCTCTATGCCTTTTTCGTTATGCTTTTCTTTCGCTCTAGAGCTTTCTACATACATTTTCATCACCACGATAAGCAGAGTGTAGAAGAGGAGCGGGACGAAAGAGCGTGAGATGAATAAAATACAGAGAGTTTATGCTTCTTTATTTGGTAGAGAGGTTCATTGTAGACGTATAAAGTTAGCGGGAAGGGCGGGAAAGGGGGGGGGGGGCGCGAGAGGGCGCGTGAACACAGCTGTGACAACCTTGGCATAAAGCAAACCAAATTTCAATTTTACATTTAGCAATTATTGAAGCTGTTGTGCAAAGAGTGAAAAATGTCATGTGGAAAAATATGACTAAAAATATTACATGAAAGATATTAAGAGAAATGTTATATGAAAAATGGAAACGAAGATTTTTTTCTCTTGCAAAATCTTTTCAAAGCGAATCTATTGAGACCATAAAACTATGTCTTATTTGCATTTGAGAAATCAGTTCGAACAAAAGGATTAAGTTCCACATTTGATTGGCTTACAAATGAAGCTTGAAATGATGCAAAAACGCTAAAGCTGTTTCATATCGCTCCGTTAAGAGACATTTCGAGAATGCGATGTCCCTCAGTGAGTAATCAACTTTCTTCAACATTTGTCCCTATGCGCACAACTAATTCAAGAAAACAACTCTCCTTAACGAATCACTTATCCATTGCTTTGCACTCACATATTTTGTATTCTTTCGTCGATAGTAATATGATTTTGTCCCAAATGAACGCATAGGGTAGGTTATAATTACTTAAGGTATGGAGTTCGAGTGATCAAGTGATCAATATCCGTATTTTAATTTGCTTCGCACATTCTATAGTTATTTATGGAATCTGCTTTATTATTATTATTGTTATATTCTACAGTTACTATATAGTCAGCGTTGCATTCAGAGTAAGCAGTTTTGTGTAGAGTTTAAGCAAAAGAAAATCACATCATTATTGTTTTCATATCTCATGTCAATTGAACAGATTTGCACCTCTTCATCGATTTTTTTTTCTTGTATGAGGAGCCAAAATTCTTGTGTGAATCGATGACAGCCACATTATTTTTCGATTCTGGCGTGCTTTCCTGGATGCTCGATTGATTGCATTTACATTTTCGCTACAATGTGCCTATAGAATTCAATTAAATATTAATATACGGCTTTTGTTTTTTTTTAGTTCTTTCAGCGATCGCAATTTAATATGGTCTGAAATGACATTCAAAGTGAAAGTCACATTTGTGTAGATCTTCGAGATGTTATGCATGAAGGCCATTAAAAAAAATGAAAAATAAGCAGCGGAATGACGTACGGAATTGGATGCTCATTTGGCGCTTAAGGATCACATAAAGCGAATAATTCTTTGCCATTTTTGTCTAGAAGCTCATCGGTTTCGCGAAACATTCGAAACACAAAAGGTCGTTAACGTCTAAAATCACACATTCAAGGATAAACAAAAACCTGGAATATCAAACATTACTGTAAACGATTAGTGTTGGGGCTATTGCTTGAGTCTTTAAAATAGAGACAAACGACCGATATTAACGCTCCTTTTCATGGCAAAACTTCCAAATCGTTTAGGGCGGGTTGGAGTGTGTTTATGACTCAACGCTTAAAAGTCCGTAAGAAAAAAGTGTAGTGGTAAAAAAAAATCAAGTATAATCAAGAGAAAAATATCGGTTCTTGAAGGAATAAAATTGTCCACAGGAAATAGAAAAAAAAACGATATGATAACGTAAGCTTTTCACTTATCAGCCATATATGATAACGTAAGCTTTTCACTTATCAGCCATATATGATAACGTAAGCTTTTCACTTATCAGCCATATATGATAACGTAAGCTTTTCACTTATCAGCCATAATAAGCAGCAATGCATCGAGATTTTATTATAGCAAATTTTCTCAAACGCCTTAATCATTTTTCTTCTCACACCATTTTCGTATTTTCATAAGCTTAATCAACAGCTATCACGGGACAGTATTCTTGATCATTTATCACTTAATACACATATAAATCTTATTGTCCAAAGGAAACTGTAAGCGCGAATGTCGAATAATTGCATTTTATAAGGCAAGGTTTAAACAGATGCGCAAATTTAGCAGAATTTCATCATTAGTGATACATCAGCTTATGAAATGATCGCTCAAAGTATAACGAATATAATCGTCAATTTGACAATATCAATGCATAGCATTCATCTTCAAACATATTAGCTTAGGTTTTCCCTTGCGAGAATGGGAGGACTTTTTCTTTTTTTATCCCTTTCTATTTTTATGAATTTTTGACTCAGATTCTCCGGAGTTTTCATTGTTTTTTTTCAGAATTTCTCATATTTTATCGTTTTAAAATTATTTTTCTTCCTTTCTTTCAGAAATCATTTTTGAACGTTTTTATGAATATTCAACGAATCATTTTTTCTCTCCAGAGAAGAATAACGACGAAACGACAAAAAAAACATTTTCGAATTGTTGGAGTGCCGATGCACGTTCGATACCGGAAACGTACATAAATGTCTTCTTTTCAACACTCTGCAAACTTTTCATTCTCTTTAAAGAAAACCATTCGGTAATCAATAAGTTTCACACCATTTTTACTCAATAACAACGTACAAATAATGAGCTCTGTACTTTATTGACGTTTTGAGTGCTTTTGGTTTGAAATTCTATTGCGTTTATGACTCAACGCTTATGATAAAGTATAGAATTCGAATAGTCGATATCTGTACTTTAATGTATCTAGCACATTCTATAGTTATTTATGGAAGCTGCTAGTCAGAGTTGCATTCAGCGGAAGCAGTTTTGTGCAAAGTTTAGGCAAAAGAAAATTGTATTGCTATCGTTTTCGCTCAAAATAAAATCATTTTATTATCACTGGAAAAAAAGTTTAGTGTCACAAAATGTATAGCACATAATTCTATATGTGCCCTCTAAAAGTATTTTTCAATCGTTCGTCTAATTAGTGAGCTAGAGAGATGTTTGTTGGAAATGGGCGAATGAGAGAGGTACCCATATGTCGAACTCATTTGTTGCTAAGATGGATATTTTAGGAAACGCTCTAAAAAAAAGAAAAAAAAACATATTACAGGCGTTCAAATAATTCTATTGTCTTTTCAGACCATAGATATTACTTTAGTGAATTATACAACAGTTTTTTTTTTGGAATCGTAGAATGTCTTGCTTTATGGTTAAATTGTTTGTGTGCGAACGTTTTTGCTCGGGACAATCTTTTCATTCGAACTTCGATAACAATAATGAACGTTCATATTGCTGACCTCTTTTTTTTTTCGACATAATTGCTATAAAAAGTTCTGTTAGACTTATAAAGCGTTGTCGTTATCGATAAGGTAACGTTCTTAATTTCAGCTTCCATAAAGTCCTCATAACAGTTGTTCGAAATGAATGGCTTACAAAGTAAAGGAAGTGAAACTCGATTGATGCTAACTGACAAATGACACTATCAAATTCCTGTTTTGCACTTTTGGCGTCTTAGTATCGAATTTCCCCGTTGTCCTTTCAAAGTCGATTTTGAGCGTAAACTTATACACTTCGGATGGTTTCATTTTTAAGCATAAATCTACAAAACCCTATTTTGCTCCATAGAGGCAAAAAAACGGGGGAGAGGGAAATGTCAATATTTCGGAGCGCGGAATTGAATGGTCAACATTCCGTTTGCTACCGAAACGATGATTTCAATATGGTAGTTACCAAATGCACATTTCTCATGCTATCTTCCAACATCTATTTTACGAGTACATTACTTGTTATCCTACTTCCATTAAAACTGTGCACAAGGAGAATGTTAAAGCGATATGGAGTTGTAATGCTTTGTTTTGGCTTCACAGCTGCTTTAGTCTTTCGATAAATCGAATGCATCTGTATAGATGCGCCATTATCGCAACAAAGAGTCGAGAAAAAAACAAGTGAAATTGTTGATGATGTGACACACATAAAAGGCTGCGAATAAGACGAGATCGATACATATTGCTAGATAGTTAGAGTGCCACAAAACAAATGCCCTTTGCTTTCGTTGCTTGCTGCGAGAAAGTGACTTGTCGATAATAGCGTTGAATTCAGTCAGAGCAAAGTCGATCCGCGGAATTACCCTTTCAAATGGATATTGAAAACTGTTGTATTGTTTGCTTTTTTTTTTGCATGATCTCCTTAAAATTTCTGAATTTTTAGCCTCAATAATCCGCTGACACATTTAAAGTGAAACGAGAAAACTTTCTTAGAATTGAGCTGAGACGAACGAAATTTACATATTGAGTGGAATCGACTCAACGTGACGTGAATTTGAAACACGCTATGTATTGCAATAGATGCACTGCAAGTCCTCGAGTTAAACCATCATGGCATAATTCCTACCCCGAGTAAACCGATGTCCTGAGTAATGACTAGAGTGGTATCTCACCTCCTCCCCACCCCCCCCCCCCCCCCCCCCCCCCCCCCCCCCCCCCCCCCGCACAAC
>JPKZ01000903.1:479293-490462 GCA_000803305.1 Toxocara canis
CCTATCCTCTACGTCGATAAGGTTCACTACTTCCTCAGAAATGGATGAGGATGGTGAGAGCTTCTAGGCTGGAAATTCTATCCAGAAAGCGTCAAAAAATGATCAATCGCTAATACAGCCCTTGCCGTGAATACTCCATAAGCATCTATGAAGTTTAGTTCTAGGACTGTTTTCGTTGTAATGTAAGAGGTAAAGTAAGTATCCGAGTCGGTGCTAAAGCGGGTTGGGATCAATTATTCGTTGTAACGGTTCGCACATATAATAGCCTCAAATTTTCGTCCAACTCACTGCATTTGCTCAGAACACTGATTGTTGGTAATCCATTTCGAACTCACCGCGCTAAGCCAGGTGGATTCTTTCACATAGGTAAGGTAGCTATGAAGCTAACTAGTGAAGCTTTTAGAAATGCCGTGCTGCACGATTCAGCTATCCAATAAAGGTGCAATTCCTCGATATTTTATTCCAGTCCCATCGTCCAGTTCGATCAGAGAGCGTTCCTCGCTCCGTAACGCGCTCCTTTCCGCCTGCTAAAACTGAAACTCGCTTAGTTCAACAGATTGCTAGCAGAAATCTCAACGAACTCATTGAGGAGGACGTGAGAAGACGCCGAACGTCCTTGAGCGTTGCCCTTTGCTGCCGTCTGGCAATCCTTTTGATTTAGGCTCTTTGTATTGCCCTGAAATGAAACAACTTGGCGCATGGACGGGTTTTGAGATTACATTGTTCGAGTAGGTTTCATTCCTAGGAAATTTTCAGAACATTTGTCGATCTCCATGATCAGTTAGGCTTTTCAATAGAAAAAGCTGAAAACAATTTACGTTAGTTAATGAAACAATATATTTTTAGAAAAAATTCATCTTTCTCAGTGGCACTTTTTTTGATTTTTCTTTCGAAATTTCCAAAATTTTCTCGGCTGGAACTTTCATTCCTTCAAACCATCGCAACCGCCCTTGCGATGGCAACAGATCTCCGACGAAAAAGCCACAGAGGCGATTATGATGATCCATTGGTTTTCACAAAAATGTTAATTTTTATCGAAGCCAACTTATTTTTTTCTCACTCACAGCACAGGTGTCCATGGTTCATCTAAGAGCGTTCAGAAATAGGCCAAAAATATCTGAGCAGGATGTATTTGGATGTTTTGTCAATATTTTCGTGAAATTTCACAAATCGATGACATTCCAGTGTTTTTTTTTTTCGAAATCTTAAAAATCCCTCTGATTGTATTTTATCCACTAGCTTCACTCCATTACAAGTGTACGAGTCGTTGCAATTTTTCGTCGTAGACGAAAAATGCGCTATGCTTCTTCGTTCATTTTTGTTTAGTTTACAATTGTCACCTTACGCAGCTGTCGCAGGATTAACACACAAAATCTCCTTGTTAGAATCGTGCGAAAAGAAAAAAAAGAAACACGGCAATTTTTTACTCAGAACTCTTAACTGCCTAATTTCCGTCGGAAACTTGCAAAATTTAAAAAAAAAAAACGATGAAATCGTTCAACGAAATATTTTCAGTATTGAAATCGCTTAATTATAACAAGGGATGAAATGAACTTTATGCTCAAACTAAAACGAGTAACTTCTTTACTTGAAAAGTTGTGAAAGTATTTGTTCGGGCTCGTTTTATTACGAGCGCATTGAAAATAGTGCGTTTAGTGCAACGGATGAAAAAAAAAAGATCGAATATATCGTTGAGATGTTGGACGTTGCTGGTAGACTGAACACATCGTTATTGGATAACAATTTAAGACCATTTGTATTGTGTGAGTTCTTTTCGTCTCAACAACAAAACGATTGAGAAGTACCATAAATGAGTTGCGAGAAAAGAAAAACATATTTGGCATTTGGCAAACAAGTAAATGTGTATAATCGAAATGCACCGCTAGCATTTCTTTGAAGTGCGTATGCGAAGTGATCGTTATTGTGCTCGCTGAGCAGTTTTAAGGAGTTACTCAGCGTATTGAATGCTGTTGAACTGATCAGATTGATCAGATTGAATTGATGAGATTTTTTTAAAGTGATCACTTCAAAGTCTCACGTCCGCTTAGTGCGTCAATGCTTCAAAACAAATTTGCGAATGAAATAAGAAATTACTTCATCGGGGAAACGTATATTTCAATTTGGCAATACAAGCGCTAACATATGCATTGTACAGATAGGTAACCGAGTGTTTAGAAGGCGGTATGAATAGAGCAAAAGACGTGAGATCGAGCCTCCCCCTCCCCTCCTCCACTCCCATCCTCATCCCTCCCTCCACCGCTCCTCCTGCTCCATCCTACCCCTATGCGTGGTTCACTAAACCATTTCAGCGAACATTAAGCACAGTGAGTAATAATATTGTGAACAAATACAACTAACGTCGATCCATAATTGAAATGTTTTTGAGAGCTACCACGCCTTATTGATACCTTCAAAAGACAATGCTACTTTCTTGAGCTTCAAATAGAACAGAACAGATGAACTGAACGCCCTGTTAATCGAATAGTATCGGTTGACTCAGTCATACTGATCGCATTTAACAACGTAAACTGAATCCATACGAAATGCTCAAACTTTCAAGAATTTTCTTTTATTTATTGCAAATTAAAATCCGGAAACTAAAATTAAAATAAATTAATTAAGGTTCAAGCCAAATTAAAAATTCAAGAAGTCGTCTAAATAGCTTTTCAAATTACTTTTATGGCACCTTCAGACTTTGTGAAGAGCCCAATATTGTTAATGGCGAAAAGAATTTTCATTCCAGTAGGCAATGTTCGTTTCTTTTGGTTCAGTAAATGCAACTTGTTTGTGTGGAAGCCTTCGAGCGAGTAACATTATGTGCTTCATTGTCGAAGCAGCGAGAGGGTATTAGCCTAAAATGTGTTTACATAATCGTTCAGAAACACTTTGTTTGAGAAGTGGCGCAGCGTTGCGATCATGTTCGTTCTTGCTCGACATTTCAATGCGCGCCGTCCCAGCGCCATCCAAATCCACATGGGACTTGTGCTGCCGATACTGAGCGATCTTCGGATTGAAGCCTTAGCCAACTTGATGCTTTCACGCAAAAAGTAGATCACTATTACAATTTCAGAAGAATTCCAAAAGAACTGGTGTAGAGAAAACCTAGAATTGTTTTGAAGAAAAACGTTTGTCCAAGTAGGTCTCTGAAACGCTTACTGCTACTATCTAGTAGTTATCAGAGCGTTACCGATTGTTCTGTTCACTATAGTTAATTCCGGTTGGGCTTTCGTGGTTTACTTATTCGTGTGGACTTACAAGTCGGTTAGCTGAATATAGATTTGATTCATCATAAATTCATAGATCGCATGGGATAATCGCCTTGTAGAGAGGGGTGGGGGAAGGAGGAGCCATTGGATCGCATTGTTTTCAAACTTTCAAGGTGTATTTTTTGGCGAATTTGACGCCATCGTCACCCAATATTTCAGGGACTTCTTATTATTTTTAGTTGTAACGACAATATTGTTCCGCCTTATGCGCACAGTTTGAAATGGATAAAGTGGGTTTCTGAATGCTGAGAAGCCGTTCTCACAATGGGCGCAGGCATTTCGCAAATTATCATAATTGGTCGTATGTGCGCCACCATGATTGGTATTAGGCTTGGCCATAATGTCCCTTCACAAGGACGCTAAATTGAATTAGCTATCTACTAGCGCAAAAGGCTACTGCTTCGAAGCGCTATCAGCTTTAGACCATCTAATTCAACGTCCATTCGACGAAACAGCTAGCAAAGTGCAACTCATTGAGCGGCGATTAATACCCTTAAATCTGTTAAAGAGTTATCGAATTCGATGTGAGGACTATGGAAATGTTTCATAGCAGTCAAAAGTATTCTTGTACACTGACATGCTCAATGTTGCTAAGAAATGAGAAGATAATTTTGAAAATTTTGAGAAAATCAAGAAAAATTTCGCTAATTAAGGTGATTTTTAAAGTTTGCATTGCACGACTACTAACTAGTGATTATAACTTATTGCTGCGAAAATGCGAAAACCTTGAATAAATTATTTATCAATGTCTTCCTGTTCAAGACTCAATGAGAGCCTCCGAAACTCTTCATTCTTGTGATACTCCAACTGCGACAATATCATACTTCATCACTGTACATTCCACTCGAGTATTGTGCTCCTAAGCCTGAGAAAAGCTAAAGTGATAGCGCGTTCGTTCAATATCTGTCGTTTGCGTTGACAAACTCGCTGTGTTCTGTGAAATTGCAATCGGGCACTATTTTTAGTGAATAAAAGAATGTTGTATATTAATGCTGCACGGACTGATTCGTCTTTAGTTTGATCGGATGATTCATTTCCGTTCGCATTACGTTGCACACATCAGCCCTGGGACGTTGCTTCTACGAAGGCCTTGTGCGAGGAAGCGGTTGTATTTTCCATAGCGTTTGAATGTCAGACGTATGTATGCATTGAATGCGGGTTAGCAAAAGTTATAGTGAAAATGATGAGGACATCATAAGAGAGGCTGTACTCGAAAAAGAGAATGGAATCAAGAGAATGATGTATTTTTTAGTGAGATGACAAGATGAGGTCTTTGTTTACGGAGGATATTTGTCTATTCGAGATGATTCAATTGGTTTGTTTCTCGTAATGAATAGATGTTGACGTACATATGTGAAAGCAATGCTGACGATGCACACAATTACGTCACGTCACCAAAGAACTGATTATTCGATCTTTTTTTTTCGTCCATCTTAATGCCCTCAAGCTAACAACACTCAACAGAATCGAACTGTTGAATCCATAGTTGATAACCGAACACAACTGACAAATTGTTGCATAACTTTGACATCGTAGGCAATTTTTTTTGATAATCGGAAGTTTCATTTGGGAATTTTAATCACTGGATTAATGACTATGAATAGGCTTTTCTACCTCTTCGAACATAAGCGAGGTGAATTTTTTTCTTATGATGGGGACGGGTCATTCGCTCTACTTTGAGAGAGGATATTCTCGAATTGTT
Source organism: Toxocara canis (assembly GCA_000803305.1). Classification (NCBI taxonomy): domain Eukaryota; kingdom Metazoa; phylum Nematoda; class Chromadorea; order Rhabditida; family Toxocaridae; genus Toxocara; species Toxocara canis. The sequence continues at coordinate 484,262 of JPKZ01000903.1, forward strand.
GCTATAGTTCGTTTGATTCCTAAAATATCTGATCGATTCACTTACCGCTACTTCAATGAATATGCAGAGATACTGAATGTGGGTGAGAAAAGGTCGGAAGGAAGAGAAGAACGAAACGGATGAAATGGAGCTATGCAGCATAAATGAGGGGCAGAAAATGAAACATTGAAAAGTTTATCTAATTTTGTCACCAATTTACAGTCAACAGAAAATTGAATTAATTACGAATGTGATATTGGCCAAAATGATCGAAAATGAGGAAGCAAATAAAACAACGTTCTATCGTTCGTTTGCGATATAATCAGTTATAACAATCATCGACGAATATGACATTCTTTTTTTTTTGCAGCGTCATACGTTCGTCTCCTTCTCGGAACTCTCGAAAATAGTTTTTTTGCTTTAACGGGTGCCTCTTCAAAACGACCAACTTATTGTGCGTTTCAACAGCAGCTTCGTGCGAATTTTGCTGAAACCCTTGTTCAACAACAACAAAAAAAAAACTTACAAACCTCCTTGTCGGAGAAGAGTTCACTGATTGTTAGAAACATATGCATATTGTCCAATTTTGTCCACAAGACGAATTGTGGCCAATAAACGTAGCCAGCGAGTATTAAAAACAGCAAAAAAAGGTAAGGAGTTAAAACGTTATCAGTTTTACGTATTTTGAGAAATTCGCAGTCAACGCAATTAGCAAAAACAAAAGTCATGTTATGCACATTACAAAGCATACGACGAAAGATAAGGCTGAATTCAGATAACGTTTATTAAACAAGCTTACTAATAAGTTCGAATTTAAACAAACTCACTAATGATTTTTAAAATAAATGTACCATTATGGACGTACCATTCTATATTACGATAACCTATTCCAGTTGCTCTATATCGGTCTGTATAATTTTACTGAGCAATTGAGAATATAGAGTGTCGATATGCTAGGAGACAATCCATATTGATGTAAATTTCTTTGTTGAACTATCACATTTTTTTTGTTGCTATATTCTCCATCCATTTTCTCTGTGTCGTGTTGCAATGTACTACATAATTTATCCGCTAATCAATTGTGCCGCTAAGCGAATGCTAAAATGAGCAGCACATTTTTAATTCAAAGTTCAGTCTCGGATATTTTTCCTGTAAAGGTTCGCTAATGAGTGCATAGATTTCCGCCTTTTGCCTTGCATCCTTCACGCAACTGAATTCACGTTTATTGATTGAGCTGAAAATCAACCGGCTTAAAATGTTAAAAGAGCAGGAGAATAACTCGTTATTCACATCCAAAAATCGAGGATGAGCTTTTTTTTTTCCCGAAAAATTCCGAAAATACTAAACAAGTTTTTTCCCGAAAAATTCCGAAAATACTAAACAAGTTTTTTCCCCAAAAATTCCGAAAATACTAAACAAGTTTTTTCCTCAAAAATTCCGAAAATACTAAACAAGTAAACGATGCAATAAAAGTGCATTACTGTGTCGTCCTAGAAGCGAAAAATTTTGCTCATTTACTAGATATTTTAATTAGGAGAGTGCAACGAAATGACCCAATGAAATTCTGAAGAGCTGAAAAACTTGCGCGAAAATTTTTCGAATCTTGGAGTGCGATATCCAATTTCGTTCGGGTGCATTCAACACGCTTAAGTTTTGGCGAAGACATTGTCATAATTTCGCGCCTACCTCTATGAGTCTAGAATTGACTTGTTAAGTTTGAAGAAGTTGTTCACAACTGCCATTAGTCATTTCAATGAGCTCATTTTAGAGAAATATCACTTGAAAAAGTATCGTATCAAACGATTAACAGATTCAAAAATTTCCCAACTTCTTTACACATAGTTGGAATGCACCTGAAGTTTGTCTCAAAAATCTTGTTTTATCTGCATGCATTTTATGCTGCAAACGGAAACTGTAGCCTTCTAATCAGTTCATTCTTCAACCATGACAGTTGCTAAGCATGGTACTAAGGAGGATAGATGGTGAGGAAATACATTGCACACAAATATCAACTTTCACTATGAACCATTCTAAATTATCGTCGAACTTTTAATGAGCGTTCGTCAACTTGGACATTTCGGAAGCAGTAATATTTTATTTGTCATATTTTGTAATTGCGGTGAACGATAACTGTGTTCATTCCAGAGATTCAGATAACAGGTGAAGGAGAGGGAACTCATGTTTTTTTAAGCATTTTTTTATCAAATCTTCGAGATAGGGCAGAGATTATTAGTTGTTCAGTCAACCACCCGGCCATGGTAGGCCCAACTTGTCAAATGTACGAATACTTAAGACCATCGGTTAATATTCTGAGAGCGCAGTTCGGTCACTCTTAGCCACGAAGCAGAATCCATTTATGAGGCGGAAAGGGCCAACAAGCAGTCTGACGTTTTGAGCTGGTCAGTGTAAAGCAATAAAGGCGGAAAGGGTTGCTGACTGGGGTTGCGTGCGCAATTCGAGCGACGACATTCACCACACTAATTGAACGGCACGCTCATTCTCAAATGGACTCATCACTACCCGATACTATGCAACGAATGAATAAACGTGTAAAGCAGAACATCCTCTCAATGGTGGAATGCTAGATGAGCTTTTTCCTGCAAGAACAATATCACTGCAATGGCCCCTACTTTATCGCATCACTTTGCATTTGCACTGCAACAAAATTTCATTTAAAATTCCTCATGCATTTCTTCTAATGTGATAGTTCGACAGGAATTTTTTCTTTCCTTTTGATGTGGTAGTGTTGTTTGAAAATATGCAAATATGCAAATATATGCAAAAATATGCAAAAACTTCAGCATTTCGAGCGATATTTTAAAAAATACCCCTTCAAATATTATTGTCTAAATGGCCAAACAATCAGTGTCACTTTTTCTGAGTAGCACACCGATATTTTTCGTATATGTTGGTCTAGAAGGTCTTAAGTTTTTGAAAATTCGTTCGAGCTCGGCTTGTTAAAAATGCACTTGTTAAAAGAAGTTTTCAAATTCTCATGATTTAAATCGTGCTAAGAACAAAGAGCAGTATGCTCGATCGGGCATATCATCTTGTCACATACGCGTAATTCTCCGACGTAACTCTCGATCCTCAGAATGGTGTAGCTTTATTTAAAACTTTTCCTCTTACTTATAGATGCTGGAGATTAGTTTTAATTTCACCAAAAAAAAAGAAAAAAAATGCACTTTTACAATTCTCTTGCACTTCCTTTTGCACACTTCCAAAAGTTATTTCATTTACTCGTTGTCCATTTCAGTTCGTTTAATTTTTTTGAAAACAAACAACGACTCATTTGTGAATTCAATCAGTGTAATGCATCCTATTCAGTTGCAAGTTTGAAACTCGTAATGCTGGGCCATTAAATTACGAGTGGTGACTATCACGATCCTGTGTATTTATAGTCTATCGTTCTCAACACAAGTAAAGTTTAAGTTCATCAAAGGAAATCAAATCTAACAAAGTAAACGCCTTTAATTCAACAACAAAACGAAAGAAGCTATGAAATTAAAAAAATAAGAACGCAATAAAATATCACTGATGTTCGCAAAATCGCCTCATAACATGAAAATAATGACTTTTGCAAGCAATAATGAAAACTTAAAATTTATGAATTTTAAGCAAAACAAAGAATGAAACCAGCTTGAAAGATATAAAAATAAAGAGAAAAAAATTACGCTCAATTTCTTTTGCACATAAACGCTAAGCTGATCACGGTCATCGATTTCTGACTTTAGAGCGATTTTTGGTGAGCGATTGCAATATGCTCGTCAATTAAGAATTTGCATCGATGCATGACGATCGCATCATTTGCTAATGATTGCTTAGATAAGATTCGCATTCAAACTAATCGTAAATGAGCACCTGACGAGTGGTCGATCAACGTCGATTTGATTTTGCGTTTTGCAGTATTGTCTTTGCACGGTCAAGTATTGTAGTATTGCAGTACTTTGCAGTATTGATTTTCCACAGTAAGGGTTTTTTCGTTTACTTTTCACTATTCGTAAGTGAATTATTCGAATTTTCTAGTTTCCTGTTACAATAGTGAAATTTTAGCTCAGTAAATATCACTTCCATAAAAATTCAACATAGAAGTGCATATTATGATAGTGGGTATTTACAGATGTGGACGTTTTTTTTGGAAGAGTAATATTCAGGTGCATGAGATGCTAGTGACTGTTTGGAAAGGGTTCTTTTGGCACATTCAGTTGAAATTCCATAGAAATTCCAGCAGAGAACAAGCGAAAGACTGATTTATGAAAAATTTGTGTAAAAGAGTTCACTTAGAAAAAATAGCCTTTGAAAAAAGAGATATAAGATGCAAAAAGAAATTATTAAGGGTTGAGAGTAGGTTGAAAGGGTGGAACGCTGAAAGGGTGAAGGGGAGGGGGGGGGGGGGGGGGGGGGGAAAAAAAAAACGTGCGAACACAAAGATTGCTCTAAGTAAAACATTTCCGTAGTGCCGTTTGGTGATAAACAAACTGAATCATCGTTACGAAGAAAAGCCACAATCTATTCGAAATTTATCGAGCGCGAAGAAACTGAAAAATATTACTGATGCTGCTTCGTTTTCGTTGATGTTTTATAGCTTTCAAATGCTATGAATGAATCGGAATGTCAAACATTCAGTTATTTACTCATAAATTTCTCTTGTTCACAAAAAAATGTCTAACAACGTTGATTTCTTGCATGGGTCGACAATTATGGTTGTTTTCTCGAACTGCCTTTCGTCGAGAGTTATGGCTGTTTTCTTGAATTTCTTCTCTTCATAGCAAAACTGCCTTAGTGTCACGAGCGCCTTCCTTCAATAGATTTTTTTTTTAAAATGACTTCGCGTACATGGTTTGGGTGAATGAAGATACTTGATGAATTAGCTCATCGAGGTGTGATGAAGTAGTTAAGGGAAAATACAGAGAAGAGAAAGATCAGGAAGCAAACTTTGCTGGAGACAATATGTTCCCAGTTGTGTTATAACTGCTTTCATTTGAAAACATGGCATAACAAAATTGCGTGCTAACTTATACCATCTTTTGGAACAACGTTTGCAAATGTTATGCTTCAAAAATTTAACGCTTGCCTCGTTTTGTGCCTAGCAAGGCAAATATTTTATTCAAAAAACAACAGTTATCACATTTCGCCGAATATTATCAAAAAGTGCAATGATCTTAAAGTATGGGAACAGGACAGTCGGTACAGTAAGCGATTCCTGTACGTTCCGCATTATGAATGTTGATCGTCGAACGCTTGACTACAGAAATGAAATAAGAAATTCTGATATTTTATTTGGTCGATGCCAATTTATTTCCGTCACCAGTTGCTATCCGCTTTCCAGAAACGAAATGGCCAAACGACGAATACGCAAGATCGACTTTTTGGCAGTGGCAGTCAGCAAACAACTCCGTCCAAGAAGGTCTCGAACACATTCAAATCGTCTATTTTCGACAATAGTGAGCCAACTTCACCAGCGCGGACCCCTAAAAAGACGATTCGTGTACTCGGTATGATTTCTTGATTTCCATTGAGCTGTACCATTGTGAGACCAGAGAACGAGGAAGAGGGCGGAATCTAGAACAGGCAGATTATGCGAGCACTAAGTTTTGAACTAACGAGAGGGAGGAAAATGAATTTTAGGGCAATCACTTACGGCTATTATTATTCGACATTTTACGGTAGCTTTTGTATCTTCCACTGCTGCGTTTCAACAGTTGTATGGCCATTGCCACAATAACGTTTTAAGACTGAAAAAAGATAATAACAGCTCTGAATATATTCTATCGAATCTGAAACTGGAAAGTAGAGGATTGCAATCGAAACCAGTACGCTGAAGAAAATCTATGCAATCATCAGAAAACGGGCTCTATTCGATATCATTGAGGGGAGACGGCGGGCGGGGGAGAGTTTGGAAGAAAAAGGAGAGGAGGGGAGATAAAGATGAATAGATGTGCGCATGAATACCGATGCATTGCGCTGAAATTTCTAAATCTGGAAGCGTGCAACTGCAATTTTTTTGATTTGCAAAATTTATTACGTGAATTTTTCCCTTTTATTTTAATTCCCTTCCTTAAATGGGATAAAAATCGTAAGAATTCGTGCAAATAGTCCCTAAATTGCTAAATGTGAACCACATTTATGGCTTGTCGCATGGTATTTGCAATTCTCATTTCAACATTTCACTCGTTACATTTTTTAAAAAAAAATCGTGCTGATGAGGAAATGTGCTTCACT
>JPKZ01000903.1:490546-509553 GCA_000803305.1 Toxocara canis
TCCTCCTCCTCCTCCACTATCTCTCTGCCGGCATATTGGTGAATCCTTTTAGGCATGGTAAAGTTCAGAAATCTCCTTCATCTATTTATAAGCTACGAAAGATGAATCTTTGGTAAATATGCCTGCATAGTATGAAAATGCATAAATTTAGTAATCATAAAATGAGACATTCAGTGTGCAATGAAATACGCATGCAAATGTCGAGATTGATGCATATGTTGATAATATGACTCGTTGCATCATGCGTCCAATATGCGCTCTATCCCAAGCATCATATAGCTCTTCATCTCTGGACAGATTAGACCGACCGACGCATGAGGCTCATCAATAATACGGCAGTCGTAAGCGCGATAATTATGCGTGATATAGGGCGTTAAGCGGCGCACCACTTGAGGGGTATCGTGTTGCCAACAATCATTCTTATCGCCATTTTTACCTCACCCTTTCGGTGACCACTGTAGTTCATATCACACCATTTGCGTCACAATCATTTGCTCCTTTGCTATTTCCTCACTTTTTTGCAAGTTCTAAATCACATACTGAGTGTTTGCGATGAGGAATGTCGAAACATTAAATGCTCAATTGACTAGTTCCATGAAGAAAGGATAGGTGAAGTTAGGTTGCACGTTTAGAGAGCAGAAGATGTGGATGTTACAGAAATCGCACTTAGTTAGCTGTACCGTAAAATTACCTATTAGTGATCGGTCTTCATCTTGGAAAATTGTCGATAATGCTTTTGTATTGGTCGGTATCACTTTACTCTTTGATGTTGGCAATAAATCTCAAAGCATATGGCCAAACCGCTTGTTTTGTGGTAGGCCATTGCGCTCTATGTATGCCTTGATTGGAGTTGATCTAGTTTCAAAACTTTTAGTTTTATGCACTCTCAATATGAACTTATTTGACGGGGACAAATGGATGGACACCTTTCATTTCGTGTTACCATTAATAGTTTCCTAAAGTGTTACAAAAGCACAAAACTATTGATGAAAGGTATGCGAATCTCTCACATTCTTTGCTTCTATCAAATGCACACAATATTTCACGCATTTTTCCATTCAGCTTCAAAAGTGTTTGCCTATCTAGCGAGATTTGATGAAAAATAATAAGCCATTTTTTGTATAGGACTTTTTTCATTTTTTGTATAGGACTTCATTTGTTGCTTAAGCAACAGCACGAATTAACATTTATCACTATGACGTTTGGCCATGATAAGTGGTAATTTTTTAATGATAAACAAATATGGCGACATAACAAATCGAAAACTTCAAATATGAATTGTGCGTTTACGAATGGGGCGCGTGTCTTATAGCGCGGCGCATAAGCAAATGAGTACTGCTATAAGATACTCTTTGCTTGCCAATGATCATATAAAGCGTGATCATCTAAGGCGCATAATCATACGTCGACTATCAATTATGTAATTTGATTACAATTTTTGAGTTGAGAGCCTTATGTTTTTAGGTGTGGCTCGCACCACAATTGATAATGTGTATACAGTTATCAATTATGCCATTGTCGTGTAACTTGCAGCTTTCTAAATAGATCTTGGATGTTTTAAGTATTTGAACATGAGCGAATCGTTAGATATCATTAATTCCTTGATCTTTAAACTTCGCGCTAAGTTTGGTACATTTTTGTTCTTTTTTTTTAAAATTCCATTTCAGAAAGGAATCCGATCACTGGTGAAGTGAAAAGTCCGCAGCAAATTTCCGCTTGATTGCCTCCAGTATGGTACAGCTCGCTTGTCTACGCCTCGATTGCGCTCGTAAACAATATTATGAATTCAAAAAACAAGCTTCCAATTGATCGTCTTCTCAGCAGTTTATTTGATAAATATTTGTTTAAAATTTAGGCATCCATCAACAACTATCTGAATCCCTATCGGAAAAAGGCTCGTGAACATGAAGACGGCGATTTGCAGCAAACAAATAGTATAAAATCACAACAAATTCGAACTCTTCCATTGATATAGCCATAATTTACTTTTTCATGCTGATGAGATTTGCTTAAACTTTATAGCCGTTCGCATGAAATGATTAATTCAATTGATTGTCACTCGAATATATCTGTTTCCAAGCATTCGACTATGTGTGTGTGTTTTTTTTTGCGTAATAAAAAAGTGTGTAACTCTAATTACATATTTACGATTAACAGTAATAAAAGTAATGTAATCTTATTAAGGTTATCCATTTTTTTTCTCCTTTCGCTCTAATTCATAAAACGTTTCACATTTTGTATCACAATTGAAATGTATTTGCTCGTAATAAATATGCTCATTATTAGTTATTCAATCCCATTGCAAATTCTTTTTAACAATTATGGTGTAAAGGATTTGAATCACTTAACAACTCTCAAATGAGTTCTTATCATTAGTGTCGTTTAGCCGACGTTTGATAATTTGATATCATGTTGGCGATAAAATGAACTTTACTAATTAGTGTAGCAGTATCATGTTCGACAAATGATCGATGAAAAGGGCGAACTTTTCCGATTAAACGACCACACACATTTGGAATTACTTCTTCCGAATTAGAAAAACGCATACAAAAAAGAGGTTTTCCAGTTGTGTAATCTCTTTTAAGTGACCTATAAAACTATCGAGCATTGATGCAGTCGGCGAATAATTCACGGTGATGACTTGTGCATTTGTTATATTCGGCGTCATCGTTCACCTACAGTAAATGATACTTATAAAAGGGTTTAGACTGATTTGCACAATGAAAAGAAACAAAGAATGTTGGAGTATCTTCTTGAAAAAGAACTTTAACAAACCCTAAAACACTTTGTTCGAGTTCCTTAATAAAGTTTGATAGCAAACATTTTCCAGTTCTCAAGTATTTCAGTTTTTATCGCAAATCATCAACAAACTATTCATTCAAATTAGTTGCGCAGAAATCTGGGCAAACAATCATGGAAGGGAAAAGGTAATGGCCCTCAGTCCTAAGCATGGCTGTCAGCTGCATCGAAGATGGGGAATCGCTCAAATTACAGTTGCCTTTGTATCTTTGTTTTTTTTTATTCCTAAATGAAAAGCATTATCGATGAAAATAGGTCGCATAGAAGGCTTTAAGTGAATGTAGGCCGCCACCGAAGAGCATATACAGGTAGGATAGCATACACTTTTGACGAAACATAGTAAGGAATAAGTCAAAATAGTAAGGAGACGTCTTTATTCGGTTTAGCTTCACTCTGACAACTATTCACGTGGAGTTCAGCTTAGTTTTATCCATATATTGTTCTTTCTAACGCAAACACAATAGGAGGTCTAGCCTGGCAACAGATGCTTTTCGAAACACGTAGATTAGCATATTTTGGTGAATTTATAAAGCTTTAGAGGAAGAAGAATTGCTTAAAAACTGAAATAAACACCAAAGCAGGCATACTGCGGAAGCTGCAAGATCGACGAAAAGATGAAGTTTAAGCGTCGGCTTTCTGCTATGGCGTTGGCAAATTTTCATTGAATCATAAGAAAGTGAATATTCTCAACTTATCAGATCGCATTTCCAAATCCAGGAGAATTTCTGGTGGAGGGGAGTAAAGAGGGAGGAGAAAGAATGAGGGGAAAGGGACGTAAAGAACGCTTTGACTGTTTTTGAATCTGTCTCCCAATCGCATTTCGTCGCAATATAACGTTCCGCAAAAAAAAAATTTACCGCTTTTTATGAATTTTCAAGGCTTGTCAATAATTTTTTTCCCAGGAGACCTTTAAGTTTCAAAATCTGCTGATTACTTCTCGATTGATTTTCCGAATTTCTTGCAGCAAAACGTTTGAAAAAACTAACCATGAATAGAAATTTTCAACAATCTTCGTATTCAGTCCCCAAGTGAGGCTCATTTACTTAAGCTTAAAGAAATGTCACAATGTCACACATATCTAAAGGATTCATTTAAACACAAATTCATTTAAACAATTAGTCAATTCAACACAACTCATTTCAACAATTCATCCAAACAATCCATCTTAACACAAGTATTTCAACTATCAAGACGACCAATCAAGCACATCGAGAACAAAAAGTCCTTACTGCAACATCTTACAAGATAATAAGCAATGAAATCGCCACACACCCCAGCTACACATAGCCAGAGAAGGCTACATATTTCAAACCTCCTCCCCTTCCTCGTCCCCTCACGAGAGCCTTTACAAAATGCGATCCAACAGAATTGTGTAGATAAAACAGGAGAACCCTAGCATGCGAGAATTTTCAAAGCAATTGCTGCGCCTTAGCATACGAAAGGTCCCCAGCCAATCAGTGGCTCCAAACATGAATAAACCCACTAGATCCTTTGCTGATACTACAAATTACAATCCCCTTCCTCCAGCCTTTCTTCTTTTCTCCATTTTACTCTTTGCCGACGCATGACCTCCACATTACTGAGATAACCAATCGTTTATGCTTATGCATGTTCATGCGTGTTTTTACAAGTGAAGCCATTGTAATGGTCGTAAATGGTTGTGGTGAGGAGCAGCTGCATGCGTCGTATAAGCTTAATATTCTTGGTCGCGCACAACAATTACCCGTTTAGTCGCTCTGCCCAATACCCTAATCATATATTTTCTCATTAACCAATAATATCAATGTACCTTCTTTTTCATTCTCTTTTCTTAATACTGAGAAGAGATGAGAACTTCAAATTCATCATAAAAGTTTTCCGTTGTAGTTGAATTTTTTATACTTAAGTAAAAATCATTCCGTAAAAGATTCAGTAAAAATTCGTAAATTGAGTTGTTTTTCTTTGTCAGAGAAATCAACATGTCGAAACTGACATTACAAGGTTAGTTGGCCTAGCTTATGTGGTAATATTGTTGAAGCAATGAGCAATGGTGACGGTTGTCAACACAATCAACTTTTCTCGAGCGATCGTCAACAGCTATTGACATTCATCGCTGAGTTGACCGAACGAGGCGCTTTCGTAATGGATTTGTATTGGGTCATGTCTGTGCAGACGCTAGTAATGTTTTTGGAGCGATCCTCGCTAGATCGTCGTTTCCTCCGAGTATTATTGAATCACGTTAATCGGCGCACATGATTCCTCGCCACAGAATCGTTCAAAGTGATGCAGCATTTAGTTACCTGAAGCGATATTGCAAATAAACTCAGTATTGCCTGCGAAAGCGATTTTCGAGAGATATTCTTTTTGAGAAACACCTTATAAAGCTCAAAAGCACAATATCGGACAGCGGATGTTTGTTGATCCAACGATAATTCCCTTGCACATGCCTCATTTTTCTTCACAAATTCAGGACTTATTAAAATATCATAAGTGAGAAATGATGTGTTTCTTACGTCGATAAACATTCCCGCTTGTGTAGTGTAAGACGTACGCCATATGCACAAATAAATGGTAAGCGTCCAGTGTTTCCGATTTACTATGGCTCCAGAATTGCCTACAGAATCTTTGCATCTCATCATCAATTAACGAAAAATGGAGCAGATAAGGACGACTAATTAGAGCAGATGCTTTGCCTAATGACTCAACGATACACCGACAGGTATTTATGGCCACATAAATCCGAGAATATCCAGAGTATCTGGATTCGAGAATGTTCGAGAATACTTAGGAAGCTGGTGGCGGAAAAGACCACTCTTCAAAAATTATCTTTTGCTCTTTAAGATTTCTCATTTCTTTTGGCATAAACACCTCAAATACACAACGAAAGTGAACTGACTCTGAGCCGAAGGTTATTTTTTTGATGGCTGATCGCCTCAGATGCTATCGGCCCGCTCTTGATACGGTTGTGAACATGCATGGGATCGATACCATAGAGAGGTATTTCTTTCCCATCATATGTGAGTCCTTCCATTCATTTCCTCCATTCCCTCCCCCCCCCCCCCCCCCTTTCTCTTTGCTTTTCTACTTCACATTTGCAGTGAATATCTTCACAAAATAAGGAACAGGCTTCCTCGTTTTGCATACTGATTAGCTTTTCGTGAAGAAGAATGAGTCTGCTTTTGTGCACAAACATGTATAGATATGGAAGCGAGCAAAAGCACATCTTCGCTTTACTTGAACAGATCCAAAAATTCTTTTCAGCAACGGTCACCGCACAATACCTTTTCAACATTCTCCTGCATTTTGAAACTAAAGAAAATAAAGGTGGTTTCGTGGTTCTCTAAAGAAAGAAAAATATGCAGCGAGCAGCATGGGCACCTCCTAATTGCAAAACCAATCATCATTAACAGCAAAAGCGCAACTCATTGCATCGAGTGAAGCCCTCCTCCCTGCCCCTTCCCTCCTCCACCACCTATACATATATTTCTCAACGAAGTTTCTCGAAGCGGAATGCCTTCCACTTCCACTACGTGAGCACACTGCAATCAACTCAGATTTCAGTTCTCAGTTAAACGAAAGAGCTCAATCGTCACAAGCAAAAATTTTTTTCGTTGCATTTCCTTTGCGAATTTTGTGCATCACTTAGTGAAATACTAACTACAGTAACCATGAATAATGCTCCGTTTATCGAAATTGTTCAAAACTTTAGGATCAAAAAATTGAACGGATTTATTTTTTCGAAAAGTGGGACTGATTTTACGCAATTCATTTTTAGTAATTTATTCAATTCATTCCCAGCATTTATTTTTAGTAATTTATTCAATTTATTTTCAGTATTTTAGTTGTTAGTAAAATGTTTTCACTTGAGCATTACTTTGATTATTGGCTATCGAATGGGGCAATCAATTTTTACTAAATGCAGTGCTACTAAAAATTAGTGTGCATTTGAGCTGCACTCTAATTCCACCTATACAAAGATAGGCGGTCTCACGTCGAACACTCTTTTCATGCCATTCAGTCTTCCAGATATCCATTACCGATGTTAGTGCTTCAACGTTTATCTATTCTTGTTTTAGTCATTTAAAAGAAAATTTCCTAATTCTCAAAAGTGATTGATTCCCTACCATCATAAACTTTGCAGCTGTAAGCCTCTAAACTCTAGCATTACAACTTATCAAAACGATCAGTTCATTGAAAGTCTAGTAGTTTCCTCATCTCGTAGCACAATAGTGAATGCCATCCACAACAATATTCATACTTGTTTTTTGTTTCAATTCTGAGAATCGCTGAGTGAAGTCGCATCAATAATTGATTTGTTTTGAATAATAGAGAAAAGCGATTCGATTGGGAACAAGTAAAAACAAATTTTTCATGAGAGCACATCAACATCAACTAGAGTGAAAATCTTTTGTAGGTGATGTCGCTAACAAAGCCATCAACGAAACAGCGTTCACACAGCTTTCATTCTCCCGCTCCTCCCCAGGGGGTTTATTGACGTTCACTTCTGCTTCACTCTATTTACAAATGTATTGTCCGCAACCAATTCTCAGTCTTTTGACGTTGCACTTGTTTAGGAAAAGTAATTGCTTCAGATGCTCGTCTCGTTTAATTTTTTTTTTTTGAATGAAAAAGCGAAAGTTATACTATCGGAGAAGAATATATGGTTATTAAAGCGCTTATCTGTGTGTATCATTTGTGTTGTTGCCGATTAGTCCTCATTTGATATGCTGAACGTGAATGCTGTCCATGTTTGAGGAGCTGTTTAAATAGCTTTTTTTCTGCTTTAAGTCTTGTTTAGAAATTCGCTTCTTCAAAATCTTAGCAAAACCTTAGACCATAGTTCTATCCTTACTCGATACTCGATACTGTTGGACATTTTCAGGGTGATCATCTGAGTGAGCGAAACTTGGCTGCACTTAGTTCTTTGTTTTTTTTTTCTACGATACGCTCACAAATTTACTCCGATTTCCTCCCTTCGTACAACGATATAATTCATAGCCATTCGTCTACCTCCGTCGATATAGCCACTTTTATTATAAATGGAAAACTAAATAAGCAACATAATATCATTTGAAAGAACATGTTGCTAGATTTCTCTTTGCGGCTAAATGCCCATATTTGAGTTACATACTGACCATCATATGGAGACAACACATTTCATTGTCACCAACCATTCATCTTCTCAGCGAACATCCCATTCGAATGGATTCTTTTTCGTATGATCTATTTTGCGGAAACGCTCGTATAGCTGGTCACGTTCACAGTATATACAGCATCCCTTCCTATTTTCTCGAATGATCATCTAAAAATTTCCCGATTATATAAGTGGCTCACAACCGACAAGTGAATAGGAATCGGAAAGGAACAAAAATCTTTAGTTTAGCCATATTTGTAAAAAATTTTTGTCGAAAAATGTCTTAAAAATACATCACGAGTTTGGACGGCTTCAAGTATCCGACATATTCGATGCTACTGAATGTTATCATCTACGTAATATCGACATTCTTTAACGCGTCCGACAATTTACTTTCAAAATTTACTCCAAGAACTGCGAATGTGACACTTCTTAGTGTTTGGTGCCGGAAATGCGAAGCTGTGATCTCATTTTAAAAAGTTAACCGCTTTTGTCCGAAAGTGTTTTTCAGATTGCAGAGTCACTTTTATGCAGCCAAGAAAACGCTTCCGCACTACTGCACTTCAGTTGTGCACCATAGAACGCGGTGATGTTTCGATGGATGAAAATACCATAAAATTTCGTTACTGGTCGAATTTTTAATACTATTTTATTAGTTAAGAATGATATATACCATTTTCTGTGATCGACAACTCCAACAGTGATTGGCAATTAGCGAGTTCCAAAAACATGTGTAGTGTGCATGGGAGGGGACAAAGCGCATTTTAATTGGCACATCTAAAGTTATCTTCGAAACCATAACTGAACAACTGAGAAACAGTGCAGAAAAAAATGTAGCGCTCAACGAGTGATATATGTAATGATAACGTAATTGATTTCGGCTTAACGCTGCATCTTAGCCATGCTGTGCTTTCTGGGAAAAACAACAGGCAGTGGGATAAAAGGCTTTTCTTGGCAAATCATGCAACCAAAAATATCCTATATACCATACAAATGAAAAGCAAACCTTTTCGATTGCGCGATACGTTCGAGTCATTAGTAGAGAATGAAGAAGATGAACAGAGCATGATTGTGCGCCAACCAAAATTGCCTTGCTTTTTACAATTTCTTTTTTAAGCGAAAATTCATTGAGAATTACTCTAAGAGAATAGATCTCCTCAATTGTATTACTGCTGAGGATACCAGCTGGAAAGGGTGAACGTTTTTTTTTAGGTTGTGCACTCTGAAATGCTTTGTTTAAGCAAATGAGCTGACGACGAAGCATTGCCATGTGCTCAGAAGCACGCCGAAAAATGCCAAAAAAAACAGCGCTGCGTTTGCATTATTTATTTGCTGCCTTCAACCAAGCTGACATTAGGATGGCCAGCTGAGCAATTCATGCTTTATTTTGTGCAATTTGACTGTCTGCTATCTCGATAAACTGCCTCATTTCAGTTGCGCATGATAACCGGCTGCCAACGATTTCATTCAGTTAGGAAGATTTGCTTTGCCGAATTGTTTTATGTTTTTCATGCCAGCACAATTACACTTTATCGCTTAGCATTCTTCTTCCACCATAATCAAATCCTCTCCTCCCTTATACCACTCTTCGCTTCGCATTGCATTACATCTAGTAGCAATAACTTGCAGAATATACCTTAAACCCATACAATACGCTGCTAAGTTATAGTATGCACAATTGTCCATACTCAACGCCTTTCTTTGGCTCATATGCATACTTAACAAGCACTCAAATCGATCGATCTACACATCCGATATTCATTCCGGATGTTTCGTCGTCTTTTTCATCGATTTTTTTTTCATCAAAATCCTCTTTCTTGTTGCTTGCTCAACGAATACTCTTCAACATTCTTGAAGAAGCTACTTAGAGGCAAATTTTGGTTGTTCATCGTCTTTCAAGAGGCAAACATTGATGAAAAAATATTGACGCGAAAAAATTGGTGATGAGAAGAAGGAAGACGTCGTCAAAAAAAAAACAAAAATTTATTACCGCAATTGGGAAGAATTATGGAACACAGAGATTGCGTTTTTTTAAAAAAAAAAAGAAAATATGAAAAATTATGACCATGCCAAAAAATTTATTGCAGAAAAATTCGTACTTATACTGCAGCACAATCACGTCATTGTCACTGCCTACAGTTCTTGTTGAACGATCTTGATGAGATGTATGAATATTTCATTAAAAAGAAGCGAAATTTATCGAGTGCTTTCAAATTTGAAAATCGTTATTTATAAACGATTGCTCGCATTTTATGGAACTGAAATTTTTACTAATAGATCAATCATAACGATATGTTCGTCCATTTTTTTTTCTTATATGGATAAAAAATTTTTAAAGAAATACATAGATATCACTTTACACGAATTTATCTTCCGTTTTCTAGCGCAGACTTTGATCGTAAGGCAAAGAGGTTAATAATTGAACTTCGAACTCCTCACGTTACGTCTAGTTCGCCGATGCGTTACCGATTGATCAACTCCGCGCCACTATTCGTTAACAATCATAACAATAATATTCAGTGAAAGTCGATTTCATGAAGTTGACTTTTGCGCGCTTTGAATGACTTAATTTTTGTTCTATTGCATATATGCATCGAAGCTGACGAATACAGCCAAAATCGGATTACAATTGGCCGCTGTATTTTCAGGAATCGAATTGAATGCATCTCATATGAATTATCAAAGTTCAAGATCACTTAGCAATTTTGGAGCTCCAAGCAGGTTTATTTTCATTCGAACAATCATTTTCGAGCTTAATTTTTCATAAAAATTGGTTTGTGCGTTGAAAATACACCACTCTTCCACGGTATGAAGTGTCAATGTGATTTACCGTTTATAAAAGGTTAATAAACTAAATTTTAATCCGATGCATCATAATTGATCGTTACTGCGGAAGTTACGGCTAATGCAAAACCTTTTTACCATTAGAAAATGGATTTCAACTATGGTTTTCGTTTCTGCTGGGTAGCATCTTGGCGTCGAATTCTTCAAAGATGCAAATTTTCGGTGTAAAAGGCGATAGGCACTGAGATTTATAATTCTAAAAATGCAAATTTTTTGGATAGTTGTTTAGAGTTGTGGCATATATTGCCTTCATTGATGATTGAATAAAATTCGTTCTTTTTCGTCCAGTTTATTCCTTATGGGTTTTATTTCGTAACTTGCTCTTTTTCGCATAATTAGATGTAATGACTAAATTTTCCGCCTTCCTTCGGGCTTAATTGGAGGAGTTTTACAGGATGTAACAATCGTTTTGAAATGCTCTCACTGTTTCACAATAGAGCTCACCCGGGAATTCTCCAATTCGCTTTTTCTTAGCAGCTCTTTTCTACTGAATTTAACCTTCTCAGAATTCCTTCAAGTAAACTCATGAAGAACTCATGAGCGCACAGTCAACCGACACACGTCCTTTTCTGCCGCTCTGTTTCTTTCAACAAAATTGCAAGGCGACACCGGCAGTGATTCCGAGAAATATTACCGCTTTATAAATCGCCTAAATCTCTTTGCGTTTAATTTTTTTTTTCTGACAACCGATCAAAATCCGCGCAACGAAACTGGCACGATATGCGCTTTGGCAGCGTTTCTGGCCAACGCTTTTCAGAAACTACACGCGAATGGACATAAAAAAAAGCAGACAATATTTTAGCTGATTCAATTATTGGAACAAGTCGTCTTCAAAAGATTCTTTTGCAAACCACTCGTCAAACAAAAAATGGATTCAAATTTTGCACAGCACTTAAATGTCACAATTAATTCGATAAAGGGCGGCGAAGAGTAGTTGACCTGAATGTCGTTGTAGATTGTGGTGCTTAGTGTAGATTATATATCCCAGATTTCAAATTCATAACTTCAAGTTTCACCTATCAGACCTTACGAATTTGAGTCTGTCGGGTAGACATGTATACACATAGTTGTTCGTCTGAATAGGGGAGACGTCGCCATGAGGTGATGTACACCTCCAAATTTGGTAATATTCTAAATTTCACTAGTGAAGTAGCCACTAATTGCGGTGTATCGCAGAGTTGAGGTATAAAAAATGCAGACAAAGGAGTACTCGGCGAACGGTGAGGCTGGAATAGGAGATGAGAGATGGTGGTCTTACTCTCAGCAAATTTCTTGAGCTTTCTTTTCCTCGTAATTTACACAGAGGCTTAAAACGATTTCATGAAGACATGAAAACCACTGGAGTACATTCCAGTAATACTTGCACTACTACTTTGTATTTTTCCCCACATAAGAGCTAGAATTCGTTGTATAATATGACTGAAATTTCCCTGTTCATCTCCAAAAGATTTCATGGACATCCCAGATTTGATATGAACAATTATAAGGAGGCTTGCAGGCCACCTCCATCGCCACCGAGTCACATTGGGCTGATCGTTTATCCGCCTGTTGCCGAATTCATAACGATAGGTGGCGCAGCAAAGCATGTGCTCACGAACAATGGCGCTAGCCGACTGGTCATCAAGATCAAATGTAGCAACAATCGTCTCTATAAAGTATCTCCTGTTTATTCGTTCCTCGATGCGGGTTCATCACGCGATCTCGAGGTTTCATTTTTTTAAATGCTATCATCGCAAGGTTGACAATAAAATGATCGCAGTAAAATCCACGTTCTCGACCGAATGTATTTTATAGGTCCGGTATTGTGTATTTCGTGGCCATAGACTCAAATTGCACGTTTGTATTGTAGGGCACCACTTCACGTACATGCTCTTTTCGTCGAATCACAAGCGTCTCCGAGGACAATGTGAAGCGGATGTGCATGGGCTCAACCACACATGCTAGTCGTAGATATGACCATTCACAAATGCAATCACCCATACATCGTTCAGTTTTTTCTTTATTCTTTTTAAGGAACTGATGGCTTTGTCACTCGAACTTAAACGAATAAAAATGAAATCTTCGGAAATGCATTCAGATGCGACGGAAATGGAACTAAGCTTTCATGCGTTTTTCATTCTCCACTTTCTGAAAGAAAAATGAACTCTGTGCAGGTGAAGAACAGTACGAACTTCGCTTTATGAGCATACGTGGAACAGAAAAGTAGAGAGCGGATCATATATTTTGTTGGTGGCACAACCGAAAGATATGAGCTGTACAGAGTGTAACTTACTGGAATGGAAAAGAAAATGACGGCGCAAAAGTATTTCAGATTTGTCGCGAGGAAGGTTCGGCACGAAACGACAAGCTCCTTATCGTTTATAAGGAAGCGCGAAGCGAGGACACCGATCCACGTGCCGCGTTTACAGCCGAAACTGTTACCGGAAGAATTGTTTTACCTTTAATTGTTGTGTCCTAATTAGGGCAACTAATTACTCTATCGATCCAGTCTTTGTCATTCCCTTTGGAAACATGGCTATTTTTGAATCCAAACATTTCGAGGCTCCTTTCACGATACCATTCATGGGGGCGGCTGAGCAGCAAACGGCCATCTTCGCGTGTGCTGAAGGTAATGATCATGCGAAAGTGTCAGCACCCTAGATTCTTATAAGCCGCTTGCCTCTTGCAAATTCCAAAGCCGCTTGCCTCTTGCAAATTCCGGAGACCTTGAGACCCTCGTACTCACCCTCTTTAGGCCGATTTTTTCTCGTTTTTCTCGTGGAAGAACTTTCTTTACAAGATAGATGGATCACGGATCGTTGTGCTACGATGCCGAGCAAAACCGCAGAGAAATAAAACGGATCTATACGCAAATGTTGCTTCAAATAGTATTTCATTGCCTTACAACCACAGGCTCGACCACCGGTCCATCCCTAAGGATGTTTGGAAAGATTTTCGTGATGTTGCACGAACACTGAAAACGTATGCTGGTTACGTGGGCGGTGGGGCACCTTTTTTTCTGTATGCAATTTTACACTGATATCCGGTCTCTTCTTTACCCTACCGAGTCGCTTTTCTGTGCTGTCCTTGCAACAACCCTTTGAAGCCGTAACGCCGCTGCAGTCTTAAATATCCCAGTCCGCTATACCCAGCTTATTTTGCACTTGTACAGTTGCAACAGGCGGTATCAAATCGCAAAAGTAAGACGCGCGTCTTGTGCATCAACATATAGCGTTCGCCTCATGTTCAGGATTTACTACTACTCCAGTAGTTTCGCTATTATGGTGATTAAAACAGAAAAAAAGCCAATTACATTCTAGGAGAGTCTTCCAAAAAACATCATATTGAACGTGAATTTCGTTCATGAAGTATTTCATGTTAATGATAGCGAATCTGTCCTTAGGAAAGATAAAGATGCTTCATCAAAATCGACGTCGACTTCATCTTGGCCCGAAGTATACTGAGCGAGCGCCACTGTCGAACGATTGCTGCGACCCAGCACCACCTGGAATAAATCTTAGCCTGTACTGGACGGCGCAACACGAAACACTCGTCATGTAGGTCACCTGATTACTGCTACGCAATACGAAGGGTGACTATTCTATAATATTACTGGCATGAATAGACAAAATAAAAAATGTCCTAAATATTCTTTGCGTAATCTGCTTTCGGTTTCAGCAAAGCAACCAAGTTTTCGTTCGAAGGGAACTGAACGAAAAGAATGAACACAAATCGCTAACGTCAGCTGCCGCCGTTTACTGCACGAACGAATATCTAGATTACCGAATATCTGGATTAACAATGTCTCGGTAATCTAGATATCCAGATTATCTTGATTCTAGATTATATTTGATTCTTTGCATTAGGCGGATTCTCATAATGCATTCGAAAGTATTTGCGTCGGCAGCGACAGAAACTGCAACTATGCGATAATTTGTAATTATGCGATAAACTGCAACTATGCGAACAAGTCATATGGAGAAATTCATGCGCTTTGGGTGACAATCGAAAGCTACTGTAAATGACGGGCTCCTTCATGTCTAAGGCGAACCTTTTCGTCCAGTAGAACCTCTTTTTGCTTTTGCTCCTCTTCCGCTTGCACCCGAACTGCTAGCTCCGCCAGAT
Organism: Toxocara canis; assembly: GCA_000803305.1. Taxonomy (NCBI): domain Eukaryota; kingdom Metazoa; phylum Nematoda; class Chromadorea; order Rhabditida; family Toxocaridae; genus Toxocara; species Toxocara canis. The sequence continues at coordinate 505,407 of JPKZ01000903.1, forward strand.
TCTCCACCATCACCGACATTGTCATTCTTGCGATTTCCTGCCGAAACTCCGCCACCAGGAGTCCCTGAAGTTTTTTTAGTGGCCACATGTACAAAAAAACAAAATAATCGTACAACTTCAAATGGATTTAGCAATACTGTCTTAGAAATGTACGCGTAAAATTACTTCCCATAGCACCAAACGGAAATCCTCGCTGAAAGCAAACGTTGAAAAGGATGAGTGAGAGCAAAAGAATGGAACATACCCGGTAGCATGTAGCACGAACGAGTTCCGCCTAAGAACGATCGTTCGGGCCCAGAACCACCCCAAGCTGCAACATTTTACATTAATGCGTTTCGACACGTATACAGTTAAATTGGTGGTGCTCTAAAAGGCTTCTAAAAGGTTTCGATTTTCACCGTGACGGAAATCATACGTTGCAATCTTTTCATTGTATGCGTCTAGTTGTTCAAAACTTTTCAACAGCAAGCAAATTTCTGAAGTTCTTTGGTCATTGTCGCAATTACAGCCTTGACGCCGAGGAAAGTCGGCTAAGAAATGAACATTGCCGAAAGGGATTTATTTTTCGAACCAGCCTTTCACAGTCTTTTTCGCACTAAAGGGGACGAAAGTGGAAGGGAGAGCGAGAAGTGGGTAGCAGCGATGTCGGCTCGTCGACATTAGATGATAAAACGGTCGCGTATGCTTTTGCCACTTTCTACAGCCGTACCGTGCATCAAGTGTTCTCGCATGACAACCGGAATCCCGCCGTCGGGGATTTTGTAACCATAAACTACTGCTACGACAACAAATTCTGTTTGGCATGGCGCCAAAACCAGAAACCGAACCTATGGACATGAATTAAATTTCAAAATATGGACGTATACTGGTTACACTGTTTTGTACGTGATGCTGGTTACCGGCGCACAGATATGCGTGATAAATACCAGTGATCTGAAAAGCACACATACATGAGAGGCGACAAACAGACAGAGCTGCTCCTGACACATTCTGTGTGAACGTCAAAAAGCCTTCGAAAATCATGCTTTACTGTAGTGCACCCAACAAACCTTTCGATCCAGTGCTAGCATTCCTATTCGTTGCTCCACCTGCGCCATAGCCACCATAGCTACCCGTTGTGTTACCTCCGCTAGACGTGCCACCACTGCTTAAACTGCCACTTCTTCCGCTTCTGACACCAGCTCCGCCACCAAAAGTTCCTTAAATATTCCAGATCACAATTTCCAGAATATTATGAAACAATATCGAACAAAAACAGAACTACACATAAATGAATTTGTTGCGATTGCAGTAAACGAAATCAACAGCAGAAATTCGTCACTAAAAACAAAGATGAGCAAAGGATGATGAAGAAAAAAGGATACAAACTGCCCTACCTGGCTGCATATAACACGAGCGAGAGCCGCCCAAGAATGATTGCTCAGGTCCTGCTCCGCCCCATGCTGCAAGAAAATCTTTTTTCTCTTTGTGATAAATATGAAGTGAGAAAGAGTTCAACATAGTTTGCATGGGCTTCCACAACAAAAACACCGCTAACCATTAGCAGTGTTGCCCGTTACCTCCCGAGAAAGTTTAGATCGTAAAGTCTTCGCTCTTCGTTGCCCGCCACTCGTAGGGGAATGGAAAGCCATTTTTTTTCTTTGGGTCGATAAATTTGGATGCAATCCGACAAATCGTAAAGGCTAAAAACCTCCCAATAAATTTATGTGTCCATAATCGTACCTGCAAATTTCATAACTAGATTTTGTGTGCTCAAAAGTACACTCTGCCCTGAAAATTTCCGATATGAAATCATTCCACAGAAAGACGTAATGCATATATAAATCAATCAGCGCTGATCTCCATGACGCATTTGGTACAGAACCCCACAATGGACCTTTCCGACTAGCTGCTGCATCTTTTTCACTGGCACCGAAGCTTCGGTCCGATGTTCGCCCTTGGCTTGCACCGACACCTTCTCTGGATCGCCGAGTACCAGATGCAGCACCACTTCCTCCGCTTCCGGTCCTACCTCCGCTGCCATAATCCCCTAAAATTTTCCTGATGAGCATTTACAGAATGCTGTGATATAATTGTAAGAACTCGAACAAAAGCGAAAACGTGCATACATGATGGCGAACATTGAAAATGGAAAATCAACAACAAAGATCCGTCATCTAGGCAAAAACGAGCGAAGAGTAAGAAGAGGAGGACACATAATGCCCTACCTGGCTGCATATAACACGAACGGGAACCGCCCAAGAATGATTGCTCAGCTCCTGCTCCGCCCCACGCTGTAAAAAATCACCGTTATATTTGCGATAATTATGAAGTGAAAAAGAGTTCAATATGAGTTGCATGGAGTTCTTACACTGCTTTCGGTTTCAGTGCGTAATCTGCTTTCGGTTTCAGCAAAGCAACCAAGTTTTCGTTCGAAGGGAACTGAACGAAAAGAATGAACACAAATCGCTAACGTCAGCTGCCGCCGTTTACTGCACGAACGAATATCTAGATTACCGAATATCTGGATTAACAATGTCTCGGTAATCTAGATATCCAGATTATCTTGATTCTAGATTATATTTGATTCTTTGCATTAGGCGGATTCTCATAATGCATTCGAAAGTATTTGCGTCGGCAGCGACAGAAACTGCAACTATGCGATAATTTGTAATTATGCGATAAACTGCAACTATGCGAACAAGTCATATGGAGAAATTCATGCGCTTTGGGTGACAATCGAATGCTACTGTAAATGACGGGCTCCTTCATGTCTAAGGCGAACCTTTTCGTCCAGTAGAACCTCTTTTTGCTTTTGCTCCTCTTCCGCTTGCACCCGAACTGCTAGCTCCGCCAGATTCTCCACCATCACCGACATTGTCATTCTTGCGATTTCCTGCCGAAACTCCGCCACCAGGAGTCCCTGAAGTTTTTTTAGTGGCCACATGTACAAAAAAACAAAATAATCGTACAACTTCAAATGGATTTAGCAATACTGTCTTAGAAATGTACGCGTAAAATTACTTCCCATAGCACCAAACGGAAATCCTCGCTGAAAGCAAACGTTGAAAAGGATGAGTGAGAGCAAAAGAATGGAACATACCCGGTAGCATGTAGCACGAACGAGTTCCGCCTAAGAACGATCGTTCGGGCCCAGAACCACCCCAAGCTGCAACATTTTACATTAATGCGTTTCGACACGTATACAGTTAAATTGGTGGTGCTCTAAAAGGCTTCTAAAAGGTTTCGATTTTCACCGTGACGGAAATCATACGTTGCAATCTTTTCATTGTATGCGTCTAGTTGTTCAAAACTTTTCAACAGCAAGCAAATTTCTGAAGTTCTTTGGTCATTGTCGCAATTACAGCCTTGACGCCGAGGAAAGTCGGCTAAGAAATGAACATTGCCGAAAGGGATTTATTTTTCGAACCAGCCTTTCACAGTCTTTTTCGCACTAAAGGGGACGAAAGTGGAAGGGAGAGCGAGAAGTGGGTAGCAGCGATGTCGGCTCGTCGACATTAGATGATAAAACGGTCGCGTATGCTTTTGCCACTTTCTACAGCCGTACCGTGCATCAAGTGTTCTCGCATGACAACCGGAATCCCGCCGTCGGGGATTTTGTAACCATAAACTACTGCTACGACAACAAATTCTGTTTGGCATGGCGCCAAAACCAGAAACCGAACCTATGGACATGAATTAAATTTCAAAATATGGACGTATACTGGTTACACTGTTTTGTACGTGATGCTGGTTACCGGCGCACAGATATGCGTGATAAATACCAGTGATCTGAAAAGCACACATACATGAGAGGCGACAAACAGACAGAGCTGCTCCTGACACATTCTGAAAAGAGTTCAATAGAGTTGCATGGAGTTCTTACAACAAATGCATCGTCAAACCTCCAACAGTGCTGTCCGGGATTCCAAAGATTCTAATTCGTCAAGCCTTCGCTCTTCTTTGCCATGCGCTCGTAGGCAATTGAAAAAAGACTTCTTTTCATTGGCTGAATTAATCCGGACGCAATCCGACATTTCGGAAATACCAACAAACCTCTCGGCAAATTTGTATATCCATAAGCGTGCCTACCAAATTTCACACGGTACTTTATGTGCCTATCACTATATTTTGCCTTGATAATTTCCGAAATGAAATTATTCTATAG